>VWYI01047948.1:0-33494 GCA_013399455.1 Anthoscopus minutus
TTTTTTTTTCACATTACTTTTTCAGAGCAGATTTTACCTAAGGCTAAAATCTCTGCTACACTGTAGGTCATAACAAAAAACTCATGGGCTTCACCACGGTCAGACTTTCACTCAAGGAGCCTGTAGCACACTTTACTGCTGCAAACCAGAACTGAGTCCAAAGAGCAGATATGTCAAGCAACCTGGTGTCATTTCTTAAGAGGCATCTCTATACCTGCCACAGTAGCAACCTGTTTTGCAGACAGAAAGATGCAGTTCCCTATGAACACGATCCTGTATTTCACACAGGTTATTCTACTTCCCCAAAGCGTAATGACTCATCAGATTTAGCCAGGAGCCCTACTAAAAAGCTTCAGTCACTCATCATTTTGCCATTTACTGCTATATTTACCTTGCCCTCCTAACACAAATGTTTTTCCCTATGCCCATCTTCCCAGCAGAGAAACCAGGCAGACCAATGCTGGGGTGCTGCAGCTTTGGTACCCCGCTTATCTAGCAGCATCTTTCTTGCCTTTCCTACTTCAGAGAATATCAAACCCCATCTCTTCTCCTCCAACCCCACAGAGACAAGCCTTTAGTCAAACCATGGCCACTGCTTGCTGTCAGAGCCAGCTCCCATCAAGGGCAACACCATCTAGCCCCTCCATGCCAGCTGCAGTGGGAGACGTTGTCACTGCATTGATAATTTTTTTCAGAAGCAAAAGTCAACCCCTCTGAGATGCACAGAGCCTCCTGTTATAAACTGGCGTAGTTCCATTAAATTTATGCTGAGTTACACCATTTGCAATCCTCTTGTGTACATGAATTATGAAGCAGACTTTAGTTACAGTATCCCACATTGCTCCTCGAGTAATAAGCAATATAGTATTCCCAATCTCCTTAGATGCATGTTTAGTAACACCTTATAATGTTTTTTACAGTTTCCCTATCTTCACTAATTTCATCAACTTAATGATCAATGTCTTTATGCTTATAGAAAAACTTCTAGTTAAAAACGGTTGCTACAGAACAACAGAACTACCAAAAGAAAATCATAGTATTTTATCGGAGTACAATTGGCAAAAATAAAGAGGTTCTCATTCATTCTTTAGTTAGTTTTTAAGCAGAGCACAAAATCAAGCTCCAGATTTTGAATGCATATGAAATAGGAACCCTAATCTAAATTAAAAGTAACCTCCGCTATAATGGGATGAAACAAAAACCATAGCTCCAAATACCCCTAAAATTTGGGGGTTTCTAAATCTGTATTTGAAATTTATGGCTTGTGCCTACTCAAATAAACTTCTATTTAAAACCATATTTCAATAAACTTCTATTTTGTGGTTTGAGCCTATTTAAGTAAGCCCTTTAAAACTGAGTTCTATTTATAGGCTCCAAATTTATTTACAGTATCACTTTTTATGATTTCAGGATTAGCTATATCTTTATGTAAATAAGAACTTTTGTTCAGAAGATATTTCTCCCTTCTTCATCCATGACCATAATCTAGGGGATGCAGCAGAAATGTTTGCATCATGTGTTTGTTATTAAAAACTAAATCACTTATTGGCAGTGCTTCACAATAAGAACACAGAAGAAAGATGAGAGGGTGAGAAGATTTGAGGTCCTCTTATTCCCATAATTTCTTTCTTTTCTTCTCGTCTTTGACTATTGCTAGAATTTATGTTCTTTTTACACAGTGTTAAAAAACATCAACCAAAATGAAATTATTACTTTTTGAAAAAAAAAATAGTCTTTCCACCATACCATCCTTTTTAGGTGCCATTCTTTATTATCCACTGCCATCAATGTTTGCCTTGTCTTTTTTCCTCTTTCCTTCCAATCTCTGGCAGTCTTTTTCCTTCTGTTAGTACCCCTTTCCTCCTGTTTAGGACCAAAAAACGATGGTGAATGCAGGTGATCCTCAGAGATCAAAAGTGTATGTGACTGTGCTAGAGTCACCTTGCAGTATTAGGGCTTTTACAGCTTTCTTCTTATCTCTCCATTAGCACTTGAACTATATCTCTTTTTCATAAGGCTCCAGGCTCTGTCTCAGGAGAGATGAGCAAAGAAATAGATGACAGTTGCCACTTCTAGGTTTTCCAAAAGTTGGCAATCAAAGTGAGAAGTCATGAATCTACAGTACTGCTGCAATATCATTTTCTGTAGGCCTAAGACATAAATTGTCATATGATTCCTTTAGGCTCCCTTACCTCATATGCTATGTTTTTGTTTTAACAAAGAAAAACGTCCATCCTTTTTTCCATTTCAGCTGAGGAGATATGACAAAAGGCAGAGTTTTCATGAACTAATTACAGTCCTTTGGAAATTACCTTTTGTGCTAGGAAAATATTTTTTTTCCTACTGATGAGAAAGTAAGCAGTATGAATAAAAAGCACTATTTAAAGAAAGAGTACAGTTACATAACCTTTCCACAAAATTCAGACAATTTTTTAGCTCCACTTTGCAAGAAGAAGTATGTTACTTCCGCAGAATTATACACACAATAATCTATAAAAAGATTTCTATACAGAAAAAAAATAATGGGTTATTTTTTTCCTTTGGAAGAGAGTATTGCCTTATGCCAGTGCACATTCACCATTCAACAAAGCCATTACATTTTGCCATATTCTAGCAGCAGAACACGCCTGCATACACTATTGTGTCCCTAGCTTGAAAATCAAGGAGAAATGTGTGCATATACTTAATGACAGACTCTAGCCCCTCAAGGTGCATGTTCACAGTCATCATAAGCTGATATGGGGCCCCACTATCTCCGAAACAGAGCTCTAGGTCTGAAGGCTTACCCTGAAAAACCATGATAATTATTTCCTTTTTTTGTTGCTGATGTGGTCTAGAAGGACATGTGAGTAGTCCTCCAGCTCAGCACAGCATTTACCAGCACCACTGACAGAAATCTGGTTGAAATGCAACCAAATTCAGTGGCATTTAAAGAAGGTATATATGTACCAAGAGGGGCCATGTAAGTTGAAGTGTAAGTTAAATTATTTCACAAGCAACATCTACACAAGAAAACATTTACTACAAACTGTGTCTGCCATGTATTCCCCACTTAGGGGCAGTGCCAAGAAAGCAAAGGCATGAACCAGTACTCAGATAGGATACGAACAGCCTTGAGGATTTTTCTACCTCTAAAAACTGTATGAAAAAGTGTTATCTATTCTTCAGTGTTGGGCCAGTGCATGAGGGAACCCCACAAGTAGTTTGTAAGCATAAAGATGTAGCTCAGGCTTTCAGGTTCCCTCAGCAAACTCAACTAGCATGGGAAACAGACCAAGATGCTATGGTACCCTAAAGGCATGAATTATTCATGTCATTAATTTTACCTGCTATCCCCTAGAACCCCTGAGTGAGGATTTCCTTTTCAAGCTGTGTATAAAATGCATTGAGAAAGACCCAGTTGTTTGGATGGAGGTACAAGATTTGCATCTGTATTAGAAATATTCTTTTTTTCTCTCTCTCTCTCTCTCTCTCTCTCTCTCTCTCTCTCTCCCAATGAAGTGCAACTGAGTCACTATTTCTCATTTTAACAGAAAACAGCAGGGAAATTTTTATATAAGAAAAACCAAACATCATGTGAATCATGCACAAAATCTTTTCTTTTTCCAGGAAGGGCAGAACCCTGAAAATACTTGTTAACAAATAGTGGCATACTGCTTTTGGTGCGTTTCTGCCAGCCAGAAAAAAAAAAGCAGCAACAATAAAAAAAATCACAAAGAAGCTCCATGGTTTATCAACTATACCACTGAGCCTCTTGGCCATCACCGTAAATCTCTTCAAATTCTTGTTCCCGTTTTGATGGAAAACATTCAGTTCTATAATAACAGTACTTAGATAACCTGTACTTGACCTGTCTTTGGATAGTGATGATTTTCCATACAAGATGTTTTACTGTGATAACACAGTGATTCAGACACTCTATCTTAAGGCAGCTGGTGTACAAGTGCTTGACTCTGGAAATTTTTTTTCTCCTCTGCTATTTGAATGTAAGCTGCGTGCTGAAGGCCTTTCATGCCAGGCACATTTTCAAAGTATTCTCCCAGTTAATGCATTTCCATTAGAATTCCACTGTTTTTTATTTCAAGAACACAGCACTGCACCCATGGGAACTGAGCTTTTCAGGTGTTAAGGAGGATTTGTTATAAAGAAAGTGATTATAATAGGATTTAATGTAATTGAAAGTCAAGGTACAGTAGCCATACACTGTATCAGAGACAGCATTAAACCTGTTTTGCGAGTGAAGGAGTTTTGCTAAGTAAAACCTGGAGCCACAATGAATAAACCAGGGTGGAAGACCTCCTGCTGTTGTGCTCCGTTCATTAGCCAGTGCTGTCCTGACTGCTTTGCTCCCCAGAGGGGCAGGGCAAGCAGCAGAGCTGAACAACCAGAGCCTTGTAATAGCATGAAAAAAGCCTTTGGAAATAGCAGAGGCAGCTCCCATGGACTCAGCCTCTCCACACAAGTCCCCATCCTGCAGGCTGTCACCAGCTCTGGAAGAAGTGTTTCCAGCCACAACTTCAGGTAGGTTGCACAGACCGCCTGGCATTGCAAGGCAATGCTTTTGTGCACTGTTGCACTGGATCAATGTGAAACTAATTTAACTCTTCCACAAATTCACTGAATTCCTCTGCACCATCTACCCCATTGGCAATCAAAGGAGTTGTCAAAACTTTTTGGAGGAATCCTGTTCTTAATTGCTTTCCTTGCATCCTTGATATCCTATGGACAGATGGGCTTACAGTATCTCACATATTTAAATAACCCTTAATATCAAGTAATTGCCATTCTTCAGAATTTTCATCTTCTTTTTTCTTATCAGAGCTTGCACTCTTTACTTTTGGCTTCATTCCTGCTCTCACTCCATTTTCCAGAGGATCTTGCTTACCTCAAACAGCATTTTGAACTTCGCCATTTAATCATAATTTGTTTTCTCTTTCTTCCTGCTTTCTTTTTAGCCGCTTCTGTGAGTGCTACAATGTCCTTAGATAACTTCTTTCTCAACTGGATGTGGGTAGTAGAAGTCACTGCTATTATCTTTTATTACACTTCTTCCCTTTTTGCTGCTCTTCAACATTATGCATTCAGTAACTTCTCCAGATCATAGGGCAGGAATTTAGACTTGCTAGTATTTGGGCACTTTTATATCCCTAGCTGACTTGGTCAAAATGTTTCTCATTTAAAAGACAAAAAAGTCTCTTTCAATAAAAATGTACTTTCAAGGAAAGAAAAATATTTTAGAAAGTAATAAGAAAGAATATACTTTATAATGTTTTCCACAGCAAAGAGAATTGTTCCAGAAAGAAATCAGTTCAGATCAGACCAACCCCAACTAGACTGAGGCTATAAACAAGCTATTGCTTCAGCTTCTACTTTTCACAGGAGATCTCAAACAAAAAGCTTGACATTTTTCTTTCAGATTTCCTAGAGATATAATCGGCATTTGGAGGTCACAATAAACGTAGGTCTGCCCTTAAAAAAGAGTGACAGCTCTGTATTTTGGGTCTTCATGAATCTGGTTCTTCTCACCGAAGAAAGATGTTTAGAAAAATGAAGCATTTTCATGCACTACACCAAGCCTATTTCTCACAAGCTGTTCTTTCCTAACTGACATAGAATGTATGCTCAAATTTGAGTCAACCACAAAACAAACAGCTTGGGGGTTACTGCATGTATGCATGTATGAACCAGCATCATAATCATCATTCTATTCCTTTGCTTCTTGCCATCTCTGAAGCGCAGGCCCCTCAATGGTGTTGCATGGCAGCAACTGCAACAGCATGAGCAGCAACCAGACAGCGCCAGTTTTAAGCTACATGTTCCTGGATGGTTTGCTTTTCATGCCTCTCCCCTTCCATAGCTCAAAAGCTGCATGAGTGCCAAGAGCAGACACTGTGTTGTGAGCAGACATCAACCAAGGAAAGCAGGTTCTCGTTTCAGAAAGGAAGCCAATGATGTACCCATCACCCGAGGAGGTGGAGGGTATCGGGTCAGAGAGAGGGGTGGCTGTTTATTTTCAAGGCTTCCTTGCTTCTTGTCTTGAAATTCCACTTCAACGTTCTCTTAGATGTGGCATGAAACTGGAAATCCCAGGTTCATCATTCCCCTCCTTCTCTTATTCTGATTACAGTCCAGGTAGCATCTGCAACCCTGAACCATCTCTTTTATTCCATTTCCCAAATGTGCAATGACCATGCACTCCTAGAATTCCTCATACACAGAATAGAGAAAGCTGTTTGCACTATTATTTCCTTTCTTTCTGCCACTTCACCTGTTTTTTGAGACAGGATTTGTATTCCTTCTTTCAGAGAAGAAATAAAAAAAACAACAATGGAGAAAGTTCGTGGACAAAAAAGTGAAGTGTCACCAATAGTTAAGAACACCAACCTGAGAAACCAGTTTAGAACATACATAGACACAAGAACACATGCACAAAACAATTAAGTGTTTCAAGCTTAAAATTCAGGACCTTTGAAGAAAATGTGCAGTGGTGAGAGGATCAATTTCTGATGATGTTCTTGAAGGGCAGAAAGAGAGATAATAACTTTGATGCCGTCTCTTTGTTTAAATGACTATTGTTTGTAGTTAGCTGCTATTTAATCTCCACTACAGAGAGGAACCACTACACAGCTAAACTCTCTTCTAATGAGATCATTATTTTCTTACCTCTCTTCAGAATGAATGTCATTTTACATAGAAAAACTACAGAAGCAGCGTTTTAGAACACTGCTACCTTTTATCTAACCAGCATAAGAGGCACTTGAGAAAAGGACAAGGAGGGTCAAGAAGAAAATGTAAGCAGCAGAGCTTCTTTGCCTGGCAGGCAAAGGGAAGGACAAAGGAAGAGGTCCATGATAACAAGACTGACCGTCATTATCAGTGGAGAGGGGTCCAAGCTGCAAAGTTTCATAAATACTTACAGCAGGTCTGGCCCAGTACATTAAAGGGATTTGTCTGGATTTAATACCAGCCTTCAGAGTTTAGTCACATTTTTAACTACCGCTAAATATTGTTTAAGACTGACATTTGCCAATTATTATCCAGCCTGCAAAGCTACCAGGAAGCTTTGCAGCGCCAGAAACCTCGCTGCTTTTTGCGTACTGCCCCTTTAAAGAGAGAAGTCTCTCCCTCCTAGACAAAGGGGACATGCATGCGATATGTGCCATTTTGCATTTCATTTTAGCTGCAGACTCATGGAGGAGAGCCGGTGCATTCTGCTACAGCGGTTTCAAACCCTCCTGGCCGCCCTGCCCCTGGGCCAGATGTTGCCTGCCTTCCCCTAGAGCTCCGGCAGGACAACCCAAACATTTGCCCGTGCCTCAGCCATTGCAGCCCCAGCTGCAATAAAGGGCGGCTCTGCACTAACACACAGCATCGCTGTTCCGGGCATGGGATCCTCGAGCAGGGAGGGAGGGAGAGAGGGAGGGAGGGTGCGCACTGTTGGAGGCAGTCACGTTTTAAATTGCTGTGAGTCGCTGCTTTGGTGCCTGCCACTCGGATCAGTCAAGCAGGGCATTCATATTCATGGAGCTGACACTCTACCTGTGCCCCTCTGCCTTGTTAATAAATGAATGGAGGATTCTGAACAGAAATTTGCAGACCGAGTAGCTGCCTAGAGCCAGCTAATCAGAAAAAGTAGTCCCAGGGAGCAGGTAGAATTTATACTGCCAGCCTTGAGCATTCAGAATCACGAAACTGGCCCAAGGAATCATGAGAGCTACTTAAAAATCGTGTGATTTTAATAAACAATTCGCATGGGAATGCTTTCATTTGCTTTTGGATTTTACAGATTCCCAGGATCATGTTTATAAACTTTTAGCCAGAATTTAAGGCCCTGAAGGCTCTTGTTAAAAAGGGAAAGAGAGTAAGATCTGCATCCCCTAAACCAACAACCCCCCACCCCACCATGCGAGGAACGAGCCACATGACAACAAAAGATGCGATCAGAAATCCTACCACTTGTCAGATTTTTAAAGCCACCAGAGCAAACAATCCTTTAACCTCTTTCTCCCCCTCTCCCGTCTCTCCATATTCCTTTTTAAAAGCGTGGAAGTTTTTGCATTTGTTCCTTCTGTCGTTTCATTTGTTCCCCCTGTGTTTCTCTAAATCTGAAATAAGCCATCTCTTCTGCCCTTGGTTTATGGGAGAGTGCGTCCGAGAAGCAAAAGAATCAATGCTCCACTCATCAGATGGAGGAGTGTTCGGCATTCATAACATGAATGGATGAAAATAAATGCCTCTGGCCGCAGTTTTCGCCCTGCTGTTCCACGCTCCGGCTGCACCAGGCCCGAACCCGAGCGGTGCGGCGGGGAAAGGAAGGGGCCTCTTTGGAGTGCTCAGTGTAGCGGTCAGAGCATTCAGGCATGTGCAGACATGCCAGTCCTGGCCTGCGCTTCTTGTTTTTGTTTGTTGTTTGTTTTAACAGCTGCTAATAATTATATTGCCCTGCCACAGAAGTACTTCTGGGAAATGGGGATCTTTGAAAGCACCGAAGTGATAGGAGGAAGATGCTGCTTCCCTCCCCTCACTCCCCTTCACCGTGTTAGTGTTCAGATACAAACAGCATTCCTGCCTCATTCCCCTCTGAAGTTAAAAAGACTTAAATTCTTTACAAGGAAGGTCATCTTTTCGTAGCCAAAACCCTGTTTGCTTTTGCCTTTCCACTTGCTTTCAGATGAAACAAAAAACAATCCTGAGAGTGCGCAGCAGCCCACTTTACCAACTCAGAAATTAAACAAAACAAGCTCGGGGCAGAGGGGGGGAGGTGGGGAAAGACTGCGTTTCAATTTATTGATGTGTGTGTGCGTGTGTGTGTGTGTGCTCAGCACAGTGCACTTCCCAGCAGCTCTTCCCCAAATGCTGTGCAGAATGTTCCCAACGTGACCCGATGGTGAGTTAGAAAGCTCTGGGCATTCGGGCAGCAATCACACGGTGTTCAGGACCTCGGTGTGCTCACTCAAAGGAACACTGTCAACTGCCTTTAATAGTGTTAAATATAATTTATCGATTCTCCATTGTTTGTAATAATAACCTCCCTGAAGCTTGAGAATAATGTTTTCTTTTCCCCTGCAGATTTTGTCCTGTCAAACATTTTTTTTTTTTTTTCGTGGTGTTGCTAATAGACCTTGAAATTAACATCGCATTTATGTTTAGGATCTATACCACGATTGTTTGTGCTGGTGCTCTGCACTCATCCATCAGCAGAGCAAAATAGGAGAAGGGAGATGCATCTGAGCCCCTTACCACCCTGGGAAAAAATGGATCAAATTCTGCCCTTAGACGTAGGCACAGAACTCTCATTAAGGTCTGGGGGAGGCTGGCTACAAATGTGTCACTGAGGCAGAATTTGGCTCTGTGCTTAAAAGCCAACTGGTGAAGCTAGAGGGTGCGTAAAATGTTGGGGGGTGTTTTAATATGTCCCATTCAAACATTGGCTGTTGGGGATTTTTTTTTATCATTCGGTGGCATCAGGTGTGTTTAACATGAAGAAAAGTATCTCTAATTACCTATGAAATTAAAATAAACCCTAAAGTGAATTAAGTTGGAGTCTAAACCCCTTTGAACAGTCACCTAAGAAAAATTACCAAGCTCCAAGTAAAATTAGAAGACTAGGTTTGTCAGACTTATGTTTAACAATGTGGCAGTTATTTCACTTCATGTTAGCAATTAGCATAAAAATAATTTTTAATTTATTTTAAATTTTTTTCCCCACTTAAACAAAACTTCAATAAAAGTTATGCTGCTATTAAAAGTACATTGTGTGAGAACCTCTGTAAAACAGTTTCAGGGTCCCATTAGCAAGCAGGAATCAGGAAATATTTATAGGGCCTCTTGTTATACCTGCTAGTATCTCCTTCTTTCCCATGGAAAATGAGAAATGAGCTGGAATGAGGGGGGAGGAGGAGAGTAAGAAATGCAACAGAGTGCATTCGGGATAGCCAAATCCTATGGCTTTACACAAGGCCTCTGACTTCTAGGGAGGGGGTTTCCACTGCTTGTGGAGAGCTGATGATGCATGGAAGGCTGACGCTGCAAAACAGCCAGCACAGGGGGAAGGGAGCAGGGGAAAGGAGTAGTATATATAGCTTTTTACCTTTTGGTCTCTCTTCAATTCACTCTCTGCGCATGTTTTGAAATTACTCAGTGCAACAAAATCTGAAGAAATAATCACACTTGCAAAACCTGTGTGTATCTAGAAATTACCAGAAATTCATCTTTATGTAGGAAATACAGGAAATACAGGAAATAAAAGCTGGGTGATGCTAGGCATTTCATTGCACTTCTTGGCCATTGCTAATGTTTTCTTCATTGAAAAGTGGCAAAAGCTGCAGTTTGGATTTTTATTGTGCCATTTGCCATCCTTCACCCCAGCCCCCTTCCCTCTTTTTCCTTTCCTGGGTGAACTTGCTTTGAGTATAGGAGATGAAAGTTTATGGAGGCATATGAGTGTCAAGGGGACTGAATCCAAACACAGAGCCAATAAGCATGTTGCCAGATTTTATCTACCCTCACTGAAAATACAGTATCCAGAAAAAGATGAGTGATTATAAAGGAGAGTGACTTAGCCTCTAACTTACAGAAAAATTCTTGGACGGGTTTCTGGTTTTCTTTTTTAAACAAACAAAACAATGTTTCCTGGTTGGCAGTTCCCAAAGTCTTTGCCTTTTTTTCCCATTTTTTGGCACATTGTTGAAAGGTCATGCTGATGTATTTCCAAAACATGCTCATTGAGTACAGCTTTGCAAAAAATAAGAGCCCCTTTCTTTAAAGCTTGATCCTCCTCTCATTTAAGGCAGGAGACAATATTTCAGCTGTTTGCTGGGACACAGGAGTAGAGCCTAATCAGACAGTCAAACTCACTGTACAATTAAATATAGACTGAGTAGCGCCAGCTAACTCCTAAAGCTGCTGACACCATTATACAATCCTGTTTACCATTGCTTGTGTCTGCCAGACTATAATGGTTCAGGCTAACAATGCTTGTGCTACTTTTCAGCCTCAAGTAAAGATTTCTGACAATGAGGCAAGGGCTAAATCAGCTGTTCCTCATGTTAAAATACTCTTGTGATAATTCCTTCAAAAAGCCCTTGTTCCCCATGCACTTGGAGGAAGGGACTTAAAACTCAATGTGTTTTATTCCTGGGATGAACCATATTCCACCAAGATGTTGTCAGATGAAAACCCTTTCGAAGATTGCACTGTCCATATGCTCAGCGGGCTGCCGTTTTAAACTGTTGAGTTTGTTTAAGCACCATGCATTAGGATGCATACAGACAGGGCTGCTTAAACAAAAGGTGTACAAGCACTCTTTGCCTGCTGCCTGCATTTGAGTTTGTTTGCAGGAATACTGTCTTGTAATGTGTGCACATGTACGTAGGTGCACGTGTGCGTGTGTGTGCGTGTGTCTGTCACTGTTTATTTGTCTTAGGCAAGCAGGCAGGAGGATGGGTAAATGGACAAAGAGCTTAACTAGAACTCAAGGAACTTACACTCTGTTCTTGGCACAGCATCAGGTTTCCTGCATGACCTTGTATAAGTCACTTATTCTGTTGTGTGCCTCCATCGTCCTTGCCTGTAAGAACTTTCCTTCCTTCCAGTACAGTTGTATAGTTAAAATCCATTAAAGAACCATGCAAGAATTGGCCAGGGGGTCAGAGAGCAGAGGGGTGGTTGTTAAAGGAAAACTTTCTTGATACTTGACTTGAAGGATCTCACTCCTTCCGGGTAACTTGAACTGAAGAATAAATAACATTATCAGTATCCACTGCTGTGTTGTAGTAGTGCTCAGAGACAGTAGAACATTCCATAAATTTGGAATCCATTGTGCTGGGTTATGTGCAAGCAAAGGGCCAAAGTATGTTATATTTAGCCCCAAAATTATCATCAGAAGGATTTTCATAATCAAAGTCAGCATTGCAGATCTTTGTGCCCAGCATGTTTTTCTAGTATTTTCATATTTAAGGGCACACAGTGTGAACTCACTGAAAGTTTCAAGTACTGCTCTGATACGAAGCCTGCTGCTCTCTCCTTTAGTTGTTTCAAATAAGGAGTGAAATCTTTCTGGCTTCTGGATAGGGCTTTTGTCTAAGGAGTTAAAGCAAACACCAGTGTGTTGCCTTTAAGCTCCAGTCCTGATCCCAATGAGTTTGCAGAGGGCTGAGAGGCTTTGAAAAGAAAGGCAGGTTTTTTGTCACCTTTGACACACAAACATCCCGGCAAGTTACCTTGTTGTTTATTTCCACTGTACAGCCCCGAACACGCTGCTTGCAGGGTGCTTACCTTCTATAGCATGACCTTTCAAGCAAATATATCCCTTCAAACTTTGGAATTCAGCGAGGTAGAATTAAAATCATTGACCTTTCATTCTCCTTTCCTCTTAGTCCACCTCCCTCTCATATGCTTTCCCTTTAATAACCAAGAAGCACATCTGTAGTTTTTGCTGTAAACACTGAAGAAAAGCATTAAGGTTTTTAAGGTAACCGTGGTAAAATCCAAATTAGAAAATATACTGTGGGGACTCACATTTAACCTCCAAGTTATTTCACAGCATAGTTGACAGCTTGCATTCTTCAGAACTTTTTATTGTTTGCTTTTTTTCTTTCCCTCTCTCTCTATAAGCAATAGGACAAAGCAAAAAACATACAAAGAACCAAAAAAAATAGGATTTTTTTTCTCTGTTAGCAGCCTTATATATAAAATACGCATGAAGAACCAGTTCCTTTTCTGGTCACTGAACTAAAAAGAGACATTTCTTGCAATGCTAGAATAACTGTCAAAACAACAACAAAACAAAACAAAACAAAAAAAAGCGTGGGTTCTTTTAGAAGAAGTTGCATAGCTTATTACTTGATTATTTAGATCTTCAGCTTCCTCCCCTCTAGTCAGGGCCACTCAGCCAAGAAACAATCTTCTCTGTTCAAGTCATCAAGGCACTGTCATCATTTCCTGCTAGTGCCTTCACCTTGGATCATCCTGCAGAGAAGAAGGGAGCCAAAATTAGTTTGAGGAGCAGGGCAGGCACAGCAGCACAGAGGCAGTCATTCAGGATGGAAGGCATCTGCTCAGGCTCACTGAGAGAGCAAAAGAAAGAGAAAGATGCTGCAAAGGCAAGAGGTGGGGTTCTGTTTTTCTCAGAAACATGCTGCACTGTAGGACTGTGCCTTTTATTTTTGGCACAAATTGCTGTAGCAAATTATATAGCTTATCAGATGTGGTTTGTTAGGCTCAGTAAAGAAACCACTGCAAGGACTTGTTTTCCTTGTTGTCTGCACCCGATTATGAGATCGGCACAAATCAGATTCCTGATGCTGCACAGGAACAAGGTTGAAACTCCATGGGCCTTGTTTTTCCTGTAACCAAATTAAGCATGATTGGGTTACAAACCAATTGAGTTCAGTTGGGTTGATTCCCTCTCTGACTTTGCACAAAAAGTAGTCTGCCTGTTCACCTCGATGCTCAGGGGTGGATAGGAAGCTACGTGCCAACTGCAGTCATTGCACAAGCTCACACAGCTCCTCTTCAAACAGCTGAGAGGGAGTGACGAGTGACGTGTCCTCACTCCAGAGTTACATTTGGTCACTTGACTAAGCGTGAGAACCCACAGACTGCAGGATCAAATCCTGCAAGCCTCTGTTCTCTTCTCAAGAGCCCTGACCAGTCCTAAAGGATGGAAACATGAATTAGAAGAGGTACAGAAGGGATTTCAGAGCACATTAATAAACAGGGCTTAGCTACAGCACATACACATTTTGTATTAATGTACAGAGTACATTAATAAACAGGGCTTAGCTACAGCTAGGGAGCACATACACATTTTATTCAGTTCTCCAGGCTACTGGAAAAATAACCTTAAAATAAAGGGGTGGGCAGCGAGGCTATTCACACCACCACTTAAATCCATGTAAATCTAGAGCCACAAGCAATGCCTGTCCCACACCACTAGGGCACTGTCACCACTGAAAACTGTTTGCCCCCATGCCGGTGGTCCCTGATGAGCAGATCTACTCAGCAGTAGATCAGCTAGTGTCAAAGGTAGAAAGGAACAAGAGGAAGAAGATAGGCCAAATAAAAATTCCTCAGCCACCCATCTGTTTTCAAAGGAAGAGAGAAAATATTTCATTTTCTACCTGTAAAGAAAAATTGATTCATGTCACATCCTTCCTTGATTATCCCCAGCATTATGCAATTCAATAGATTTGCTGTCTTGATTAGACAGGCAGAATAGAATTTTAATTGTGAGGCTCTGGAAGGCAAAATGGAGAGATTTGTATGAAAAAACTGGGAGGCAGCAACATTATTGGAAGGCTGAGCTTTTTATAGTCAGTCTTTCTGCTTCATTCGACCATCTGCCTTTACTTGTGCTCTGTTGCTTGGGGTTGAGAAGTTGCTGGCTTTAAAAATGAGCCACAAAGTTTAACCAGATAAATAAATGTGTGCAAGATCTCTCCCTACCAGAAGAACAGCCTTCAGCATTCCAGCTACATATGCTGACAAAAAGAATGTTTTAATTTTAGCATTGTTTTTACTGTTTATCAAACAGAAATTATGCATGTAGCTGCTTGCACAAGTCACAGTTAAAAGAAAGTCCCTTTCATAAAGGCCTGAGAAATGCAGACTAACAAAACTATTTTACTGGGGGGCAAACAGAGAACTTATTATTTATTTGCTTAGACAAATGCTTATAGGTATATCAGTAGCAAGGGGAGTTGGCTGGCCTAGGCTAGTGTTTGCAGGTCAGGAAGAAGGTAGGAGTGTCTTAGTCAGAAGCCAGTGCTAATTCAAGGAATCTGGGGCTTCATTCATGTCAGAAATCAGAGTTGCACTCAGTCCAGGACCAGGTGAAAGCAAATGTGGAGTTTCTGATACCTTAATTCTACATCAGTGCTGAAATGTGCCAGTTGTATTTACTGGCTTAGGCAGGTGGGCAGTAAAGCCAGAAATCTGGGTAGACAAAACAGTTTGAGTGGTATGTGGTAGTCTCCACTACAGGAATTCAACTCATTTTGGGACATTAGTTGTAAACTGTGATTTTTCTGAGGTATAATTTTCTCCCTGTCTTTTTAATCATAAAAACACTGGAGACAGAATACATTAGTTCCACAAGTTCATACATGGATTGTCCAGAACCCAAATAAACATATTCCAGCCCAAGCAGTCCATACTGAGTTCTATAGGGTAGGTGATTTAACTCACTATGATAAGGATCTTAACAGTTCAGTGATGTGCTTTCTCTCCATGAAAAAAATCTAAAAGCATGTTGAGTTTGTTCCAACAGGAAAAACAATTTCAACCATAAACAATTTCAAAGGGCTGAGAATAGGTTCCCAGCCCAGATCTAAGCTTCTCCATAGGTGAAATAAATATGAAAATGCCTTGAAATACACTGTTGCTACTAAGCAAGAAATCTTTATTACTTGATTGGAGTGTCAGTATTTTGTTCTCGCCTATACAAGGGGTCTAGAGGTCCTAGTGTCCAATTAGTCTAAATATCTAAAAACTCTGGAAGTTTAAATTATGCTGGAATTCTCCTAAGACTGTTCAACATACGGAGATTTCAGGAATTTCTGCCTTCTTGATGGAAAATACTTGAGTACAACACCTTGTTAGCTCTCTTGGCTGTGGTCCTAGCAGTACAGCTGGGACAGCCTGGCACTCAAGCACTGCCCTGTAACACCCTTGTTTCAGCTACCATTGCACCTCCCCTCTTCAGTGACCTCTGGAGAAAGGCTTGCACAGTTTTTGCACAAGCTCTGCTTGGTGTCATTTTTGTATCTGCACAGGAGGTGCAGTCTTAATGTCACCTTCTCTAGACCATTTTTCACTTTTGCAGGTTTGCAGCTATGCAGAGTCTTGTGAGGGGTAAAAACCTGCACCATCACCTACTGATTTGTATTTTAGGTGGAAACAGGAACACTTTGGGTTTTTACAGAGGTCAGCTTATCCTTATCTCAAGGAATAGTGTTCATTCAAGGACTGTGCTTATACTTCACATGGAGTTTCCTGCTAGAAGGAGTGTCCTAGTAAGAAGGGTTAAAGCAAATTTATAGCAAAAAAAGTAAAGAAGTAACTATAGAAATTAAACTACACCACCTTTAAACATTGCCAGAACAGTTGTAAATCTGTAATTTTAAAGCAGGCATAACAGACAATTAGCAGTACCTCCACATTTATTTATACATTTTGCTAAGCATGATTCTGACCAAGAAAAGCTCTCCTGAATTTAAGACACTTTACTGTCTTAAAAATCAAGATAATATTTCAACTGATGAACCAGAGTTAAGGGCTTCTCCTTCTCAGAGATATAACCAAATTCAACAAATTCAACAAAAACTGCAAATGCTTGCTGCCATCTCTGGAAAATGGTACTTTTCTTAGGGATCTCAAATGGAGCTCTCATGTCTGATGTCAGGAACCTGCATATGGAAATGTTGTTATTGCTGTTTTAAACTCTAAGCAGTTGCTATTGCTATAGAGGTTAAGCAATTGAGTTTGGAATTTGAACCTGCACAAACAAAATCCCATGCACAGAGTAATGGGCCATCTACAGCAACAAAGAAAATGTATGGTCCAGCTGTTCCAAGGCCTCTCCTTTCTGTGCCTCACAGAATCAGTACTGCTGTGCTTAATGATAACACATTTATCAACCTACACAGAAATATGTGCTAATTTTAAAATGCATCAAGTGTAAAAGAGAGAGAAAAGGAGAAAAGCATTTCTGTAACCTTCTGTTTGTGGACCTTCCATATTCCTATTCTAAACACGAGCCCAACATCATTCATGGAAATACCAGCTCAGCACTGTTGAACAGCAGTCTGTTTCTTTATATTTATTTTGCCCCCTCATATTTTCTTCCATTAAAGTTTGTGCAATGTGCACAAACAAGCTGCAATGAGAAAAAAAAAGACAAAAATGGAACACATAAAAAGGCAGGCAATAGAAATGACCTTTGCCATTCTTTTGACAGTATTTTGCACATTTCTCTGCTAGTGGCTAAGGTTTTGGTTTTTTACACTTTCAGGCAACCATAGATGATAACATGAATAAAATTGTATGGTGTCTCATGAATTTAACAGAAACATTTTAGAGGCAATAATTGCTCTTTCTGGAGTGTACTTCAATTTAGAGATGGAATTCTTCCTGTGATTTATGTAGCAGTATATTTTATACCATGTAAGGAATGCTTTTAAAACTGTCTCCTCACATACACACCTATTTGAAATGTACACACACACACAAACATGCAAATCCATAGATATAATGCACATACATAAAACGTGGCTAAATCTAGGTATGAAGGCAGGTATTTGTGTTTGTACAAATTTCAAATTATTCTATCCCTAATTAGATCATATTTTGGTATAATGCAAAGACACAATAAATTATAAGCAAAAGATGACAGTCAGTGCTTTCCAGGAGTAGAGGTTAGGGGCAAATTTTGGGTCTTTTTTGTAATCACCACAAACTTCTGATTATCAGAAATAACCAGATGCTGATTGTTTTGTGGTTTCACTTCCTTTCAATACATGCCCAAGCAGAAGATACTCTGTGTGTAATGAAATGCTAAGGAGACAGAAACATGGCATCTATTTGTCTTCAAGATTGTCATCTTCTACAAAGAGGGTAGCAGCCCATTGTATTAGTTGCAGTAAAGACTGCAACAAACAGATTTATGCAGCTGATAAGCCCATTCTTTCCATCTGCCAAAACACTTTCTCTGCCTGCTACGCATGGTGCAGACAGCACGGTGTGTTTACTGCTGCTCTCCACCAAAGTAACCATGTGAACATGCTAATGCCAGTGACCCAATCACACTCTGATATGCCTGGCTTAGTAACCTGGGGACTAGAAGCCAGGAACTTTATTCCTTTTTTCTTCCACTTGCTGCCTTTCCGTTTTTCCTATCCCAGAAATTTGACAAAGATTTCACAAATTTTCCCACTCTGCAGCAAAAGGAAACCAGCCTTTGTGTAAATTTTTCCACATGCAAGTGAGGCTGGCCCATTTCACCCTAGCCTTCAGATGAGGCAGTCAGCCAGGACATAATATTTTGTGTATCCAAGTCCCTGGATAGCCATTTCCCCAGCTGCTAAATTACAGCCAGAAGGCTCAAGCCTAAAGGACACTAGTCCCCTGTACGGGAGAACAGCAACACCAGATTGTGATTGTCCCTGGAGCAGCCTTAGCACCCTGGCATCCTGCATCCCTGATAAGCTGGTTGACTACTGAGCTAATGATCTAGCTTGAAACCTTTCCTCCACTGCAAAGATTATTTAATTAGTAACAAGAGGTGGAGTAGTTGGAATGGAGGGGGAGAAGAATAAGAGCAGCAGAGTAGCCCAGTGCTTCAGACACACTCCTTACTTCATTTTCAAGAATACAGAAAAGTAAACTCATGTCTGCTATCAAGTGAGCTATGGAGACAGTTTTCTTTAACCTAAGAACTAATTCTGCTAGCCTTTTTCACATTCACTATTCCTTCAAAAAATATTCCCTATTAAGTTGGGTACCTGTAGAAGAAGTAACTGTTTAGCATGAGAATGATGGGCCAAGACCCCCTACAACCTAGGCATAAAGGACTGGGGCTTTTTCATTTCTTTCTTCTCCTCCATGTGTCCTTCTGTAAGTCCCTCCCTGGAAATGGAAATGGTGTATTGTAATGCAGATTTCCTGCAGAATCTCACAGATCACTCTCTGCAGGGATTTCACTCTTCAGCTGAAATACTTTTCAGCCATGGTATTGTTCATTTATTCAACAGCTTTATTTTTAAACATGGAATACTATAATTGTGCATTACTAATTCCTTTTAAAAGCATTATAGTGTTTATTTTTTGATTGAGGCTTGAGGGCTCAAGATCATTTAGCTGAGTTTTGTTGGTGTCTTTTTTATTCCATTATTTATGAATTTAAAACACACTATGAAAGAATTAAAAGTAAAGTAAAAGACCTCAAAACCCCACAAGTCTTGTTTTCCTTACTTCAGTCCCAGCACCCAGTCTGTTTTCTCTTTCATGCTTTCCGAAGAGAACCATTTTCTTTAACGTAATCAGTGGCTTATTGACTCTTGCCTCTGTTTTCACTTTGCTCCTATTTTTGGAGGTCACAGAAACAGCAAAGGTTTCATTTAACTTCTCATTAGAGACCACACTTCAGCCCCAAAGCACTCAAAAGCCCAGAGTAAGGCAAAGAAACACTATCCACCTCAGCCCAGAGCTGAGGTGTAAGACTACAACAGAGAAGTGGGAAAACCCTTTGTCCTACCTTGAATTCACCCTCAGGAGCAGCTCTGCTTTCTGCCCTGGTGCTGAAGTGACCAGCAGATGCAGTGGCGTCTCCCTTACTATTGTTTCAAAAAGTCAGACAAGTCAAAAGGAGCAACACGATGTTGAAGAGCCTCTCTCTGCCCAGCAGGTACAGGGAACATCTCGGCCCTTATACCACTAGTGCAGCTAGTACAGAGGGAAAAGTTTCTGGGCAGACATCTAAGCTTTTGTTGTGCAGCTGCTTCAGAGAGATTAATCCAGTTTTTGTGGAGAAAGGGGAAGATTGACCTAGAGAAAACAAGGTCCTTGTGGAGGAAGGAGGGGGGAAGGGTGGTATTCACTAGTTTCCCCCACTGCTGCAAACAAACTTTTGGTCTGAGCCTACTCATCATCTCACAGAATCACAGAATTGTCAGGGCTGGAAGGGACCTCTGGAGATCATCTCCTGTGGTAACACTTCAGCAGTGGGAGGATACATTTGTCCTGGTTTCTTCTTATGGTGGCAATCCATGGTAGAGCCTGGAGAAATCAGTGCTGTCTTCATAGTTTAAGCTTGCTGGCAGTACCAGGCAGGATGGCTTAGGGGATCTAAAGAAAATAAGCCCTGGCCTACAGTATTTGGTGATCAGTTATTAATTCTTTTTTCAAAAAGAAGCTGGAAGGTTTGTCCTTGCAATGATGACTATAGCACACAAAATTTGCAGTCTGAAAATCCTGAAGCATTAAACTGATGTTCAAGAACTTGTTTGTACCTTACTGTGCAAAGCAAACTTTGAGATCTGTAGACATTAATAGGTCTCAAACATGCTTAACTAAGGAAGACTTCATCCCACTGAAAGCAAAGCATGGGATTAGGAGTTTTGCTGAATCTGAGCCTGCAAAAACCTGAGTTGGTCTGGAAGTAATGACCACAGGTATGTTTTTTTATCTCCAAAGTAAAAAATATCACAAATTGAAAAGGACTAACAGGAAAAGACATCACAGGAATATTTGCTATGAGCTAACAACAGTTATCTTCATACACTGATCTCTGCCTTAATTTATCTATACACACTGAGCTCTGCCTTAAAATGTGCATGGGCAGTTTCCGTTGATGCATGTAAACATAAATTATTTAATAAAGAATAATTGATTTAGAATTGTAAAAAATCAGCAGCCTAGCAGAGAAAAGGGACAGCAGTAGACAGATACGTTTTAAGTACTAATGACTCTGCCTTATGAGAGTAGCTTTACCCGGTGTATAATGTATGAGTGGTAAAATAGGTCAAACCCTGGAAGCATCCACATCTTTGAAATCATTATGAATACAATGGTTTTACTGCATCAACAATTGCATAAGAGCTCCAAAGTAAAGGCGCATGTGGAATGCAAAACATAATGAAAATCCTTGCTCTTGGTTTGCAGATTAGAGAGCTACTACAGATTTTGGATCCATTCCCAATTTTAATACAGTTACCTTCCTGTGGCCAGTGCTTCTACGTTTTCATTTTTGTGTGTGACAGGAATTTGTTCCTTTGTTCTTTTTGTACACTTCAGAAGATTTCAACTGTTTGTGGTACAAAAAATTTGGCATATTAGCAATGATAGTCATTTTTATTCAAAGAAAAGTTTGGCCATCCCGTTTGTATTCTGCTAAAGCTCGCAGGGATGGGGGAGGGCTTCATCCCATGACATCCCATCCCCCACAAATAGGGGAAGCTGGTTCACTGCCTACCTACCACTGCAGCTAAAGTTATGTCAGTGCCAGGTAATGAAAAGGCTTTGTTACTTAACAGGCAAATAATAGAGAGCCTTTGTGCAGGGATAATTACAGTGGTTTGGATATTCCTGGATTAACTCTTGGGATGAACGTTCATCTCAGTAAATCACTAATAAATACACATTAGCACCATGTCTCTCTCTATTTTATACTCTAGTCATCTTGGTCATATTGCTTACAGTTTTATCTGGGGCTGATTATGAAGTATGGGCTTCAATGCCCTTTGCCCATCCTTACTATTTGTAATATAACAATCAGATCTTCCTGGATTTCACCTCCATCAATCTGTCTTCTGATAAAGCAGCAACAAGGTTGCATAGCTTGCTGTCTGCTGGGAAGAGAAACTGGCAAATATTTGCACAGCATTTCGAAGAAGCAGGGCCTGACTCATTGCAGCATCACTTCAGTTTTGACATCAGTATTAACCATTAAAATTCATGTCACTATCATCTGAAAAAAAAATCCAGCTGCTGAGAAGCAAGCCCATAAAGGACCATGTGCAATTGCTGCTCTCCTTGCTCTATTTCTTACTGTTATTTTTGCTGCATTACCATATGTTTGAGCCAGTTCACCACACAAGTCTATGTGGGGTTTCTGAGAACAAGGGAAGGGATGCAGGACATTGACGGGTACAGGAGATGCCTGCACAGAGGAGCAGGAATCACCTTTGCCTGGCTGGGCCTCTTGCTACTGTGAAAACAGTCTAGGTCAAAGACTGGTTTCAATGGAAAGAAGTGTTGAAATCATATAAGGAGCCCTGACTACTGATCACAAAGATGTGCTGCATGTCATGCCCTCATAATTTATGTTTGTGGAAATCAACAAAAGCCCAACACGTGTCTGTACATGCCACCCCTATTTCACAGGATGACCCATAGATATAGGCAGTGACATTTGCCCAGTACAGTCACCCTGGACTTGAGGTCTGACTGAAGAGCTCTTGGTGGAAATTAGGAGGCACAAGGTCCAAATATTTATCTTATATTTACAAGCAGTATTATTTAAAGTAAATTAGGCTACCTGACAGCTGCTTTTAGTCATAGGGCTACAAAATAGCCCTCTTTGAAGGAAAAGTAAGACACAAAAGTTTATAGAGGGAAATGAAAAGTGGGCAAGTATTGCTATTATTATGGAATAACAGTGCTGCAAAATTGCAGTGAAAATTGGAAATCCATAATTTTATTGCCAAACCTGGTTTTGCCTACAATAATAGTCATGAACAGTGAAGATGGAAAAAAAAGACCCATTAGGTCATTTTTCCTGTCTTCTTGTTAATTAAGAGTGTCTCCTTGCAAGGATTTTGACTGTTTTGTTCATTTGAAAAATAACTAAAGCAATGAAGGTTCAACTTGTTCCCTTGGGAGACCATTTAGACTAACAGACCTCGCTGCTATGAAATTTTTCCTCATTATCAGCATGGATTTTTCTATGTTCACTTTCATCCCCTTATTTCTAGTTATACTTGGTTGGACTATTTCTGTATTACACCAAATTCCATCATTTCTTTTCACATACATATTTCTTTCCCAAGGCAGATACTGGACTAAATCTGAGCTGCAGTGAAGAAACTGGATGTAAACTCAGAGTAGCAATTGGCTATAATAAGTCCTATTTTTACTACATATTGAGCACACAAAGAGAATTGCCTTTAAATTCTGAATGGGAAATCTGAAAATCATTTTTTTTCTTCAGGGAATTTTTTTTTCCCCAAGTATATGGCTGCCTGCTTCTCAAATCCACTTAAGCACTTAAAAAGCAGCTTACAGACGCCAGATTCCTCCCCTCGAAGAAAACGGAACTGACATACTGGAGCTGCAAATCACATAGTAGTTCACATTTAAAGGGAAGGAATGTCTTTTATTTACTGCAGGACCAGTACCAGGCATATCTTTGCTCAAATAGTTAGCTAAGGGTGAATGTGTTCTCTGCAAAAGGTCACAACAGGATATGTACCACTTAAGTCTCAATTATGCTCTATTTATACCTCCCTCTGAAATTTTCCCTAATTGGGAGATTCGGGGAATTTTTCTCTATCTAGCTATACTTTGGATATTTTACTGTCTCTGGGAGAGGGCATTTGTAGAAGGGTCAATTAAATTTTATCAGTGATGATGTGAAGTAGACAGTGTAGCAAGAGAAAATTGTGTAGGCACAGTTTTATAATAGCAAATAAATATATATAACAAATAATATTGCTAACTAATATTATGCATGTTGTCCCTCTTTTATTTTCACCCATTCTTAGGTATCTAACACCTTTAACATTCAATCACCTGTAAAGAAAATGAAAGCTTTATTGAAAATTGTTTTTCTTTTACCTCAGGAAACAGTGAGGAAAACACATGAATAAAATACAAGTTTTCAAACCAGTGTTAAGCAGGGAGAATATGCAAACAGACTGCCAGCAAACAAATGAATAAACACATTTCAGAAGCTTAATATTAACTTTAAATTGAGCTAATGAAATTATAAAGATGTTTCCTGCTGTTTCTCTGAGAGATTTATCCTTTTCTTTGAAACACATTCTCCATAAAAGGATATCAGTCTCACCATGACACCTTCTTTTAAGCTGACAACTATTCTCAAGAGGGAAAAATAAAAAATAGGACAAAATATTCATGCCTGTAGCCAGACTTCTAAGACCAGGTACCCATAGTTTGGGTAGGAAAGAACCTTAAGGACCATATAATTCCAATCCCCTGCCATGGCCAGGAACAGCTTCCACTAGATCAGGTTGTTCACAGCCCCATCCAACCTGGCCTTGCAGGGATGGAGCACCTACAGCTTCTCTGGGCAAACTGTTCCAGTGCCTCACTATCCTCTTGAGTGAAGAATTTCTTTTTAACACCTAATTTAAACCTCTCCTCTTTTAGTTTAAAACTGTTCCCCTTGTCCTGTCACTATCTGCCTGTGTAAAAAGTCGTTCTCCTCTTTTTCAAGCCCCCTTTAAGTACTGGAAGGTCACAGTGAGGTCTCCCCAGAGCCTTCTGCAGTGCTTCTGCTTCATAAGCCATTGTTTTTTCCGTGTTGCTAGCTTTCAGTGAGGGCATAGCTGTCAAAATACTTTTCTAGATCCTTGCTTCCTGTTTCTGGCTAACTCCTCCCTTCTTTTATGTTTTGCAGTTCATAGAAAATGATACACTGATGATTTGTAAGCTACAAGTCCTTGTGAAAATAAGGACTGTCCCTTGTTCTTGTGAAAATAAATTCATTCTGCTCAACTTTGCCTACATTATACACATTCTGGGGCGACAGATTACTCCCCTGTGAAGCGTCTGGGTCTAGTCAGCTGCATGGCAGTGAAAAGAATGTGTGGATTACAGGTGGTAAAATATCAAAGTGAAAATAAAGAAATGATTAAAACGACATTAAAGCATATGTTTGTATATCAAGAGATTAAAAGCTCAATGCATTCTGGAGAAAGATACAGTGCACCTGTGAATTTCCTAGTCTTGCTGTGTATAAGGCAGACCCTTGAAGTTAGCTGGTGTAAAAAATGTTCTTGTGGTTTCATTTCCTCTGCAGGGTTTTGGGTTAGGATTTTGTCTTGTGGTTTTGCCTTTTGAGGGTGTTTGTTGTTTTTTCCCTCTTTAACCAATGAAAAATTCGAGGGAAAGAAATTTACCAGTTCAAGCCCTCAAAGAGCAGGTTTACTATCCTCTGTATACATTCTCACCCTGTGTTAGTCACCATTTCCTAGCTCTATTACTTCACAAATCAATCTGCTTTATCATTCTATGCTGAGAGCATGATGCAGAGTCTGTTTTAGAGTATCCTTAAGTATTATATATACACTCAGGTTTTGTCAGTTTATTTTTTTAACAGCAAGTTCAGGGAACTGATGGTGGTAAAATTCACAGTAGTCTTTAGATCTTCTAGATACACCCTCTTCAGTTCTGGGCTACAGAACAGGAAAGTTCTGTCACTCATAAACTTAGTGCTTGGTGTCCTAAACAACAATGGGAGACAGAAGTGCCTGTAAGAGTTGCTCTCAATGTGAAGCATTACATTCCTCAAGGGCCAAATTATGTGCAGCAGTTTTTCCAGACAAGGGACTCAGGAAAAAAAAGCCCAGATGCTGCAGCTCAGACTGTGCTGAAGTTTTACCTTTCTCATACTCTTGTGTGACTGAGAGTAGGGAGCTTTAAAGTATGTTCTTAGAGGCATGTTTTCCCTGGTATTCGGATGTCCCCAGTATTCCTTTGGACCTTCTAGGAATCCTTAAATCAAAAGATGGGTAGTGGTTGAGACTGCTGACACTGGAAAATGTGGGAGGGCTCTCTGAGACCTTTATTCTCTCCAGCCTGAAGCACAGAAAACTTAGGTGACTTCCTAGCTCTCAGGGAGATTACTTTGAAACTACATGAAACAAATCTTGCCACAAAATAATTTCCACAGTCAGAAGTTGGTGATATTAGTCCATAAATCATAATTGTATTGCATTCAGTCCCTGCACTCCACTTTTCTCCTTGAAGACATGTAAGCAAACCCAGGTTTCCTTACTCCGAACAGTAACCAGCCATTGACTTCTAAATTCATTTGAGATGTCTGTTTGGTTGCGGTTGTAGCAGGGGATGAAAGTGAAGTTGTTGTGATCATCAAATCCTCTGATTCTGAAAGTACAGTCAAGTCAAATACTTAGATTTGCTTCTGGTAAGCACTAATGTTTTTGAGAAGTCCCACAGATAGGCTTGGCTGTCTTCCTTGCACTCCAGAAAAGATTTTGTGTCATCACTTACACCCTAGAACACAGAGGCTCATAGGAGCAATGCCAACTGACCTTTGCACTAATGTTGCTGATGTAAGGCAGCAGTATATATAGATTTATATAATTTCTTGACCAAATCTATACCAGTACAACTATGGTCTCAGCTTTTCAACAGTAGATCAAGACAGTAATAACAGAAATAATTAAGTTCATAAAACACTACAGTATGTTCTCTAGCAAGATTCTAACAAAATCTGGTGAAATACCAAAGAGACCAGTTATTTTTTTAGTTCTGGTCAAACTAGCAGGTTAAGTGGCTTGAATTTACTGGAAAAAAGTCTTGTCTTACTAACTATCTAACCAGCCCTTCCTCCCAGCATCACTCGCTGTAGGGAAGCTCCAGCAAAAGTACCTGTAGTTCCCAGTGCAAACTAGTAGAGACAAGTTCACAGCAGGTTCCTGGACACCGTTTTGTCTAAAGCTACTCAGCCATTCCATTCAGCAAAGCAGCTACTGCCTTAGAACTCCTGCTTTTGCTGTGACCAGAGGGGCTGCACTGCTGTTAGCAATGGGGAGCAATAGGGACAATTTTCAGGAAAAAGAAAAAAAGAAGGAAAAAAATAGGGAAACCTTTATGAAGGCAAGGGCATGGAAGTGACAGTTCAAACCAAGCAGCTCCGAAGTGCTATTACTAATTTCAGAATCCTCTAAAAGTGTGAATAAAAGCATGAATTCAAATTAATTAATTGTCTTTTAAAGTCGCTGAGGTAGCACTCTGACTATTACCTGTGCTTTTAGAGTGCATCTCAAATGTGTCATTCAGGCTTCTGAAGACAAGAAAGATACGTATGAATCACATTGTTACAAATTAATCAACCTGGGATTAGAGCTAAAAATTTCAAAAGCACCTTAAAATGACTTAGAAATCTAATTCCCATTTTCAGAATTGACTTAGGCAGTTACATCCTGACTCTAGTCAAAAGTCAATGGGATGTTAACTCCTAAATCACTCAAATACATCCAGCAATGTTATTCACTTCTCTGTGTAACACAACACCAAGCGCCTTCACAGTCCTATTTGCCCTTCAGTGGGCATCCCAGGCTTCTTCTTTTTCATCCCCAGTTTCAGTCCACATTTACCATATGCTGTGTCTTCATTTTCATTAAACATTTTGAAAGATGGAGGTTTCAAACAGTGAGCTATTCATTCATTCATCTTTCCACACAGAAATGTAGCATCAGTAAAACACCAATTTCAGGCATTATTTTTAACTAATGAGGAAGTAATATTTTTCCTGACATTGAGAGCAAAAATCTGTCTACCCATTTGTGTGTTTTACGATGTGATAAAGCACGTACTACTGTCACATCTCAAACTAAGCATATATTTTGATTTTCTTCCAGTTACATGCCTCTTTTGTACGTTACTGGGCAATCATAGGATGGACAAAGTTTCATTTGAGTCCTAAGGAAATAAAGCAATTGTTAACTATCTGGATGGCATTGCTCTTTCATTGATTGATGATAAAGTCCCTTTTTATCCTTCGTATATTGGAAATATCTTTTTATTTCTCCATCTCTGTCCACTTCCACCCTGTTTCTGTCTTGTCCATTCTATCTGCAACATTGTGTTGGGAGCACTACTATCACAAATGTCTGACTCCACTATGGCACAAGTTATAAAAAATAAACCAAGGAATACACGTGTCTGGATCACACCTATTCACTGGCATATACAAACATAGTATCTCACTCTTGGCTACAAAAAAGATGAACTTGCCAGTGCTAGTGAATGACCAGTTAGAAATATGAATTAAGGCAGAGAGGTGGTGAACAAAAGCAAAAAACACGTTCAGATCTGAAGGAAAATTATATTCACAGTAAGTCAGCAGTCACCCTGGCTTTCAGCTCTTTTTATGATTTCTCTTCCCTGCCCCCCACCACCTCCTGCTTTTTTTATTGCTTACTTTTTAGTTCTTTTGCCCAAGACTCTGTATTTTTCACTCTTTCGTCATCTTCCCTAGACAAAAGTACAGGACTTGGGGAAAAGGATCAGGGAAAGGGAAATTCCTATCCTGACATGTATTTCTGCAGTGACCTTGACAAAGTCACCTAATTTATTGTTTCCCTTACTGTAACAAAATGAACAGGAATGAAAATGAAGTCTTTTTCTGACAGTCACAACCACTTTGTGATCCCACCCTGTCGCCTGAGCCAGCTCTGAAACCCCAGACTAAGTTAGCACAGACTCGAGCTGTAATTGTTATCAGTAATGGCTCTCCTCTCGCCTAGACACACTTTCTATGGCGGTCAATACCTGTTCAGCAGCCGCTCATGGTGGGAGAATAGCAATCACCAGAATAAATGCTATGCCCTTTCTCCCAAGCCTGTTGCATCTCAATAAACTTCGCAGTGTCTCCAGCAAAGGGAGAATTCAAAAGGGTGGTCCCAAATCAGGACTCTGAAGGGCTTTGCATTCAGAATAAGACACTATGGGAGTATCATGATGACAGCTGCACTTACATCACTGAAAATAATTATTCTGATCCATGAACACAAGCTAAGCCGTAAGAATAGTCTTGTAAGCAAGGTCGGTTTTAATAGAAACATAAGTATTACGCATTACAGTCTATTATAAATTGGTTGTAATTTTCTCCTGACACTCTGTGAATTAAACTAGTTAGGATACAAAAAAAAAACAACAAATGCCACAAAGCAGAAAGCAAGCTCAGTGTCTGAAGGTTAATGATTGCTCATGAAAGCTACAGAAATAAATTATCTGCCTAGGGACACTGTCACATGATCGGCACAAAAGCTGCAACAGCCGAAAATGTTTATGTAGAGAAAAAACACAGTCAGCATCATAGAGCCCTTCCCCCACCGCCGGAGCGGAGTCCCAAGCCAAACAGCTGCTCCTGACTGCTTACATTAAACTAATTTGTGCTGCAACATTGCAGCTGCTTAATTTTTAGACTGAACTTTATCACCAAGAAGTGTTACAATAACAAGTGATCCAGCCCTATCTCTGAAGAAATAGCAAGTTCTTCAACAACAAAGACAGCTTAAGGTACCAAAATTCAAGAAAGAAGTAAGAAGACAATGACCAAAACTGCATTTTAAATCTTAACGACCTACTCTTGTTCTAACTAGGAAAGGGCTTAAAAACTGGGTTTGCTTCTAAATAAATTGGGGTAGTCAGGCTATGTCCCTAAGCGGACAGGGGTTGTCCCATCCCAGCATCGGGGACCAGTGACTGAGATCCATGGTGCAGGCTTGCGGAGCGCCAAGGTGGAAGCAAGGTGAGGCCCTGGGACTGCACAGCGTCACCCATCTTTCCTTCCCAGGTGGCCTCCCCTGCACCTGGCGTTGTGAGACTGCACTGCAGAGCACCACCGTTTGCACCCCCTTCTCTGCAACCTGCCCCTTCTCCTCTCCACGTTCCCACTGGTTTGGCGCTTGGTGTCCTGCAGCATTGCTTGCCCATCATTTTGGCCACAGATTCACTGATGTCTCCTTAAAACATTTATGGCACTCAACACGTAAAAAGAAGAAGCTGTTGGTTTGGTTGGGTTTTTTTAAAAATATGAAGGGTGGGGAAACCCCAGCTCATTCATATCCCAGCAGCTTGAAAGCCCTGACCTCCCCCTCACCCCTCCCCTGCCTTCCCCCACCCCACTCTGAAAAAAATGCGTCCTAAGGCACTGGCACCGGAGGAAGTGTTTACAGAGAGTGGTGCGCCTTGGGTAACGCTGCTCTTACAAAATGTCACATGTTGTTCCTCCCCTTTTCCTCTGAATTATTTTCCTCTGTTAACATGCAGGGCTTCGTCTTTTGCTGAAACAGACACTGACCTGAACTGGTGGTGGTTCCTGCCAAATATGCAGGCACTGTTTTGCTACATTTTGGAATTCGGTGAAGTCCATGTGTCAGGCATTTGCTTGCGCTCAGGAAACGCCAGTGCTCAGACCAAAGGCCTCCCCGCCCCCTCCCACCCCCAGTGCTTGGAATGCACAGAAACTTTTCAGTTTTTAATTAGTTTTAATATGATTAATGTTTTTAGCTGCATATCTTGTTACATCCGCTATACTTGTTAAAAAAAAAAAAAGGACTATTTAAATGTATTAGTCTTAGTTATTAAGAAAACAAATGGAGATGGGGAAAAAGAAAACCCACAACCCACCGAGAGAGCAATTATACAGTTAAACAAAAAGCTGTAGTTGCTCGCAGTGTAACCGGGTTGCAGATAGACTCTTGTTTGCGTGTGTGCCTCTCTGTGCCTGGGGAGGAGGAGAGGCACAGGGAATTGTTAATGCAAAAACAGGGGTGCTCCAACACCACACCCCACCTTTCCCTGCCTTCCAAAGACCAGCTAGAAGGAGGAGATGCTAAATGAAATGATGGATCCTTTCTGTACAATTTAAAAGCATAAAATAAATACAGAATCCCTTGGGGGGAAGGGGGAGGGGTCTTTGGTTTTTATCAAAATAACATTAGTCAGACTTTTACCCAACAGCAGGAGCTGATGGTATCTGGAGTCCATTTTATTGCACCCCAAATGTGTAAGAATAGGGGTGACTGGATAAACAGGCCCCAGGGGCTTCTGACTGCAATTCATAGAGCAAAGCTACAAATGGAAAAAATATTTTAAGAAGAAAAAATTGAGGCAAAGGAAAGAATAGAAAAGTCCCTTGCACACTTACCAGATCTTCCTCTCAAGTTTGGCCTTTAAACCTTTAAAACTTTATGGATACCTTAAAAGAATACCTCTGAAATAAAAAACCCAGCTAAAAAACTGGAACTCATCTGTACAACACAGAAGATCCGTGTGAGGGAATAATTGCAAGTGAGGTTAAAGAAAAAAGATGGAAAGACGGTTAAGGAGTGATTGGATCAGGAGTTTTAGGGAAAACAGGGATATTGGAAAAGAAGTTTACCTCAGTTCTACGAGGGTCTATGGTAGAATACAGAAGTATGAGAACACAAAAGGAGGAATCCAAAGGAAACAGCAGCACACTGAGAGGAATATAGGTAAAGATTTACTTATCAAATAGTACTCTCTTAAGTGAAAGAGCTTAAATATGCAATAGGACTAAAAGTAAATACAGGGATTCAATGATAGATTGCAATAAAAACTTGAATTTTCTCTCTGAAATTTCAGTCAAGAATATCTTTGCAGATTACAAAACAAAAAAAACCCACCAAAACAAAACCACATTAATCTGTTAAAAGTGGTCCCAGTTATAAAGCTCACAGTGAGCACAGCCTCTTTGTGCAGTGCCAGCAGAGTGGGGAAAGGCATTAACCCCAGGCAAAGGCAAGAGGTCTGCCTCCTCCAGCCAGTGCCCATGGGGTAACTCTGCACCCTTTTGCCCAACTCCATGCCTCAGCCAGTGCATTATTCCAGTGAAAACGCTGGTGTACCCCTGCCACCCTAATTCTCTAATACCTACAAATGTTCCCAGCCAAATCCAGGTGAAATTCTGCATGTGTCTACAAAAAGATTTGGTTTCACTGAACCAACATTTTGCAATATTATTCACGAAAATCCCAGCATAATATTCATGACAACAATGAATACTCAGCCAGGTCCACACAGCCTGAGCCTGTACAGAAATATTTGTGTTATTCACTTATGATTATCCTGACTGAACTCTAATTCATTCCTTTACCCTTCTTCCTCCAGATGCATTTGCACACTGACAAACCATTTTCTTTTCAAATCAATTGGCAGGAGAAATGTTTCTCCATCTGCAGAAATCCCAACACTTACCATCCAATAAATTTACCTAGCTGTCTCTGTAGAGTGACATGGCAAAATAGCACATTCAGTAAAAGCTACATGAGAAATGAACTGTGTAAAAAAAATACCTTTATCAAGGATCTTTGACCTCTGAACATTAATCCTGCTCTCTGGGACATTTTTTAATATTTTTGGGTAAAAAGAAATTCCAAAAATCTTTGATTTTCTATATCCACAAAACACTTCTAAGGACAAAGGCAGACTATCCATATTGACACACACATATATATGTGTATACCAGAAAAATTGTATATTAATAAAAATCATAACTTGGAGCCTTAAATTTTTCCTGCCTTGAAAAGTAGTAAAGGTAACTGAAAGGAGAAGCCCTCTCTTTCCCAAGAGATCCTTGTGATTGCATGTAGCTCTTAAAACTTCTTGAAATATCAAATTTCAAACTCACAATACTTGCAGTATTTTAAAGTTATTTTTTATGGCTGACTCAAAAGCTTTGGATAGATATACAGGTAGAAAGTACCAGAGTTTACAGGCAAAAAGTAAAAATATTTTTCCAACTTTTTAAATATAATTGCTTTGAAAATATTTTTTCTGTTGGCACAATGCATGCATCATATTTCAGGTACAAAGTGCAAAGGTATAGGGTACTGTTGATACCAGCAAGAGATGATTCACTATTTTAATCATTAACAGTGTGGCTGTCCCAAATTTTACATGGAAAGAAACACCTATCATGATAAAATGTATTCTCTTCATGTACGTATACAACAAATACACTACTGTACTCTTCTGTACATACTTACATACATACAACTGTCTCATTTTCCTATTTACATACTGCACAAGGTATACCACATTTTTTTTAATTTCTAGCAGAAATAGATGGCTTCTTTTTATAATCATTAACATAGGCTGAAGCAGTTAATAAGGTAGGCATTCATTTTTATTTTGGAGCATTAATGCCCATAGTTACAATACTCACAAGTATTTTTATCACAACACATTATTGGTGTGTTATATTTTTAAAGACAAAATAAGAACTAATGTATATGAAGTACTTACACTGTAAAGCTCTTGTTTTATACAGCACTGAATTTCAGCAATAAATTTTGTGTTCAAGCTACTTCAAAATCTTTATGGATAAGGAGGTATTAGGATTTGACCAGCTCTTGGCTTTTGTTTTTTTTTCTCTTCAAAGAAAAAAGTATTAAGGAATAAGATTCTCAACACCTAACCCTTTGAGATAGATGAAGCCTTTCAACTACAGCTGTCTTTCTAGCAGAAGCAGATTTGCTTAATAATTACAGATATTTCCTGGGTCATTTCTGCAACATATGACTTTGCTTGTTCCATCACTACCTCCCTACCTAAGTCAAGTCCATTCCCTGAGGCAGACCATATGGGATAATTGGAGGTCTAGCCAATCTATTCACATTGCAGTAAAGATGCTTACATCCAGATTCTTCCCTCTCCATTTCTGCACTTCATCTAAGCTTATTTTCACAAGCTCCCAAATCACTCAACTCTTGTATCTGTTGTCTATAGTCAATGGAGAAAGACAAATTGCTTCAATGTGCAGCCCAGCCCACATAAACCAGACTTGAAGTCCTTCTAGATTTGCCCATCTCTCTCCCTTGACTGCAGAACAAATAAAAAAAACCTAAGCTTTGCTCTTTGGCAACTTAGTTAAGCACCTAAATTTACATAGATCTAATTTCTGCCTCTAAGAAAATTTCATTGGAAAGAAGCCTTTGATGAAAAATGGAAATTAACTTTTATGAGAATGTTACTATGATTTTGGTCCTTTTATCTAGATCAGCTCTAATTAAAACAAATAACATCATCTTTAGTCAGAAGCTCTGTGCTTTCAGCAACAGGATGTCATAGGACTTCCTTAAGAACCCACTTCAGTAAATCAAGCAGCCATGATAAGCTCTGTTTTGAGAACTCAAGGTATTGCTCATTGGAGGAACATTTCCATGCACCACTGTACTGGTTTGAGAACAAAACCA
>VWYI01047949.1:0-55890 GCA_013399455.1 Anthoscopus minutus
TCAGCTGAGGACATTTTGTTTTGAATTACTGGTCTCAAGATTTATTCTCTCCATTTGCCCATCTTCTTTTCATCAAGTTTAAAAGCAGTCATGATCCTTAGTCTCAGCCCCAAGTCCGCAATATTCCCTCTTCTTGGTTTCAGTTTGATTACAGCTGAATCAGGAATACTGCCTTGTAATCCTCCTCCAGATATATGCCTTTCTTTCATGGAGTATATTCTCCTAGGAAATCCAGCATGTAAATTGATTTCAGGGCATGAGCTCAAAAGATTTCACAGATGTGAATTGGTCAAAATTTTTTAAATGTCAGTCCTGATTTTAGGTTATATCTTTGATATGCCACTTGAAAATGCTGGATAAGATCCTGGCTTGCAAAATGTGGCTGCTGAGCCCTTTGAAAGTGGAATCTCTTGCATTCTCCCCACTGGGACATCTGAGTTGCTGGGTGCGTTTCATCACTGTTGCAACAAAAATGACCCCTTTTTTTTCCCCCTCAAACTGAGGAGTATTACTGGCTCTTAAATACTAGGAAAAGCTGTTAGCTGTATTCAGAGAAGTGTGAGATCTGTCTCTCTTTCAAATTTTTGGTTTATTTAAAACTAATTATTGAGACCCCTAAGCACTTCTGTGTGTCTGTAAGCTCAGGTGCCTGTGGGATCTGTCTTACCCATATCTAAAGAAGGAGACATTGATGCATTGCACTGGTGTATGTGTAGCAGAGCTGTTACTCATAGACAAAGAAATTGTCTGTTGTACATACATCCATCCCATCTGTTGTGGAGAGATGCCAAACAACATCAGTACTTGGGGTGTGGGTTCATGTCACACTCAGATGATGTGAGGCCCAGTTGTTGCTCCATTGAACTTCTTCTGAACTAGGGCTCATGCACATTAAAACAGGTCCTACAAAAACATCTCTATTTTGGGAAGGTTAAACTTCCTGGATTAGCACACTGTGCCTGTTGATGATGACACAAGAAGTCAGAGCTGTCTTCCCTCCCGGTGATAAGCAAACATTGCCCCTCTGTTGAAGCTTTGCTTTGGGTGAGGATGCCTGCATCCCAGTGCCAAAGCCTGTGTCCTGGGCTTGCATACCTACTTTGGGATGCTTTAGATAGGGACTCCATGGATGGCTGAAAGCTGGGGAGGGTGCATGAGGCCCACTCTAGCAATCTCTGAAATCAGTTGGGTAGGAAGATAGTTTGGATCAGTGACTGGCAGGTGCTTCTGAGCCATTGTCTGCAGGAGGTAATTGTCAATTCAGAAAGAAGGGACCAAGGTGAGTGTATTCCCATATAAAGAGTGTATAAAGCAAATTTTCATAGGTATGCTCCTGAATCTTGCTGTCTGAGCCACAAGCATTTACTCACCAGCCTTTCAGACCATCCTAGCTGTTTTGGCATTTGATATTTAGAGGTAAAAATCCACCCAGCCTCTCTTTCATGTAAGTTCAGTCATGACTGCAAATCATTCTGCATATAGTTTGGAATTGCCATGTAGATGGTTCTGAAATGAGCCCTTGAAAATACTATTAATGAGGATGTGCACAAGAATGGAACACCTTTGATCCTTTGGACTCTTCTGGGCTGTTTAAAATAGTGATTGGTGTCTTCTCTTACATAGTCCAGTCATCTTCCTGAGTGTTTTATTGAACGGTGTATTCTGGGCATTGATGGATGAGTTCTGGACAATCTTGCTGCTGCAGTTGTAAAAGGTGCTACTCTCTGCCCTGTATTTTCCTGGGGGTAATGGACCCATAGCAGAAACATCAGAAGGTAACATGCACTGGTAGCTGCAGTAAAAAATCCAGTATCTCAGCCAAAAAATACTTCTTCAGCTGCTCCAAGGAAATTCTTCAAATCCAGGGCACAGTCAGGGCTACTATTTAAGACCTCATGCTCTTGTCTTAGGTGGCTGTCTTTCCTTTCTCAGCTGAGCTGTTGCTTTCCTTGCTCTGTCATCTTAGACCTGAGATAGATTATACTTTCCTTTAGACCCCAGTTCTGAGAACCAGAGGATTACCCAGAAATGCTACCCGGAAGTACTGAAACATCTTGCATATCTTGCATCTCCTATTTGAGAACCAAGAAGGTTCTCCAGGAAGGAAACAAAAGAACAGATAAATTATATTTAAAAATCTCATGGTGTGGTGTTTTGTTGGTTTTTTGTTTGGTCATTTTTTTCAAGTTGGCCTCATGAATTTCACATTTTGACTCCTGAGTATGCAGCAGTTCTGTGAACATGCTGGAGTCTTGGCATTCACGGGGAGTCATGATGAAGGACAAATACAGCCTCATAGTTATTCTAGTCCCTCTGAACAAGGAAAGTGTCTTAGTGTCTGAAACTGCATAGTTACTAAGCTTCTGGGTTGCTCCCTCTCTTGTCTTGTGACTTCTCCAGCAGGAATACAGAAAATTATGTTGGCCAACCATCTATATATTCTGGGCAGGTTGTTCTTGCTTAGTGCTGTGGTATGGTGGTATCTGTTCCAAAAGCACTGCTGACACATGTATGCTTTTTCCCTCAGCATGCTGGCAGTGCTTCAAGGTAGGAAAAACTTCTCTTTAGGAAGAACTTGTAGAGGAAACAGGAGCTGTGGTTTTGGCACATTTTTAGCACATTTTTCTCATCTGGAATAGGATGCTTAGCTTGATCCCACAGGTTCTTGTTACTTCAGAAAGCAAAGTTGTGGCCAAGGATCTCAACAAAGAATTGTCAAGCCTGGGCTTGCTGTGAAGTGATGTGGAGATTCCTGACACAGAGAAGCTCTCCTGCAGGCTTCACACATGTCCTGTACCTGAGGTTGTGGGACTCCCTTCCTTGGCTTGGTCTTGATAAGGATTCTTTCTTCTGTGGGTCTTACCCAGACAGTGTCAATTTGAGGGGGAAGTCAGCAGCAACACCTATAATTTGCTGCTTATCATTTGCTGCCTGTTGATTCTGGTGGTGGAGAGTGGTTCCAGGGTTCCATGCTAAGAATTTGTATTGTAATAAACCAAGCATCATCTCACCTCTTAAACCAGGACAAATTGTCTCACTGCTGTCTTTTCAGGACAGTGTTGGAGGATGAGCCAGACGCTCTGTGACCTGTGCAGACCATAATCATGACCTTGAGGACAGTAATTGTAGCTAAATATTCTGTTATTTCTTCTATCAGCAGAATTCTCCGTGTCACAGACCTGGCTTTTGTCTGACACCTATGCTACCCCTCTATTATGCTGATAATCTGCCTGTCATATTTTTAGGTATTGGTTGTATTGTTTTGCTTGCTGGCAGTCCCTTGCATGTACCAGCCAAGGAGTTTCACTCTCAAAATACCTACTTTTTAGAAAACAAACCTTAAACCTTCCATGGAAAGTGAAGCTTAAGGTTTAAAACAGCTGCCTGTTTGTCAATCCAGACACAAAATAGGTAATGACTTGGCATCTTGCCAGTAGCACCCATTGCTGTGCCATGAATAATGAGATAATGTGTTTCAAGTTAACTCTTTGTCTAACACAGACAGATCCCAAGAGAAGAATCTCCAAATGTTCTTGTAAAACATGGTTAATGTAGATCGATCTGTCCTCTTCACAGAGACGACCATGTTGAGTTCAGACTTAAATTTGCTAACTGGGAATAGGATAGAAGAACAATTAAAAGCTGGGAGAAGAATTTTCTGGCTGTGATTTAAGAAGGGGTAATGGAACAGATAGTTCAGGCCAGATACAAGAGACTACTTTGGTTCTTAATTCTTGGTGGAATAGATGGGAAAGCCAATACAACACAGACCTATTCTAATGAAACTAATGGTAAATAAGGAATCTGAACAGCTTGTTGAATATGGTCCCTACTGTGGTACACAAGGAAAACAGAAGACAAAGTTCTCCTGTCAAAATGTGTCCTTATTGTGGCAACAAAAAAAATATGTGAAAATGAACTGAGCAAATTGGAAGCAAAAAATTAGTTTCTCTTCTGAGCAAAAGCAAGCAGGACCCACTGTATTTTTGTTACTGGAAATTGCTTTGCTAAGTTTCAGGCAGGAAAGAGTGTTCTTTGCACCAAGTAAAAACACATTCCAGATTCCAGAAAATGAGTCCTTAGCACTGAAATGCTGATGCAATACTAAGTACAGTTTTATAAATAACAGATTAATTAAAAAACCAAATCCAAATATGTTTAAACCAGTCCCAGTGGTCTGCATTAGATGAACTACAACTGGCAGAAGCAGAGAGATTAAATCTTTAATCACTTTCACAAAGAGGAGGAGAGCTCCAAGATGTGCAGCTCTCTGACATTGAGCCACTTTTAGGAAATATTAATTTAAATTTGACTACCAAAGTCTTTTTGATCTTTCCAAATAGTTGTAACCAGGAGAATACTAAAAGGCCTTCTTCTCATGTAAATAGCTTGTCTCAAAATTTATGTGGATGTGATCTTAGCTGAGACAAACATCATCTGTGTACATTGAAATACCATGTGAGCTATGGGAGAGGAGATGAATTTCAGCCAAAGATAAATATAAACAGTACATCTTGAGCTTTAGCAGAAGGTATTTCTGGTTGCAGCCTAATAGGCAGCTGTCTCTTGGAGCTTGCAGCATTGCTTTGGCTTCTGACGAATGGGTGAAGATGATGCACTTGACATTTTGTTGCAAATTTGAGAGTCCTGCTACTTTGAACATCTTTGCATTTGTTGAGCAGCGCACGTATTTGTGCTCCTTTTGAGGAGCAGGTGTCCTGCATTGAGACTATCCATCAGTCTTTTCAGGGTGAGGACATAAATAATTGACATCAATTTAATTGATGGGGCTGTTGTAAAAGCAGCTCTTCAAACACATTTACTTTGCTCACTGTTCCTGGTTTTAATGGGCAAAACCTGTCATAAAACAAGTGCAAGTTCTCAGCAAATCAGGTTTTTCTTTGTCAGTGCTGCTCATCTGGAATGTAAGCCAGCTCTTGGAATGTTTGTAGATAGCTCAGCTCCATGGATACTTGAACTCAGCCTAATTCCTGTGAAACGAGAAACTGAGTGGGAGACATAAGACACAGAGCAAACCGCAGCTGAAAAATATTTGACATTTATCTCGATAAGCTTCTGTAAGGTGCTTAAAACTGCTCAACTGGTGTTGATGGAGTGCAGTTCTGCAAGAGCCAGGTGTTGTGAGCCATGTCAAATGATGTGAGCTGGAGGTCTGGCTTACTAAAGCTGGTAGTCTCAAGTCCTGAGAGTAGTACTCACTCATAGCTACCTTGGAAACGAGGTAGGCTGTTGTGGGACAATACACCCTGGTGAACTTGAGTAAGTGCTGTTACCTATCTTTGTGTCTTCCTCTGTTTAGGTGTGTGTGTATCCAGGTACATATGTGGACGTGTATCTATGTGTTTACATATGGCAAAAGGGGAGGGATGCAGTATATATCAATTAGGATAGTTCATATTTGAATGGTTTTGAAACATGTTAGAAGGGACAGGAAGACAGATTAGAGCTGGTTGCACTTGGAGCTGGAGGGATGCACAGTTGCTTATTAGAAGCAAACAATTTCAGGCTGTTGAAAATTGTCAAACATAATTTTAATACTTCTGAAAAGATCACTAGATTTGATTGTCTTCTCATTGTATGCCTTGGCAGCAGACTCCATGAGACTGCTGGTGAGTGCTTTTACCAGTGTTTTCTTGCAGAAGATGAACACATAGAGAAAAGTAATCCCAGAGTACTGTCAGTTCATCACTGTTGGCAAGTGGAGAGTTGGTCCTGATGCAGGACCAAAATGAAGTTGCTTTCCATTTGGCATGAGACATGTGAAACAAATAGTCTGTGATGCTGAATGAATGATGCCTTCCTTCAGCATTTCATCCAAACCAAATCAAAAAGCCACATCATCCACTGGAAAGAAAATGCATGCAGCCACAAAGCAAGCTGGGCACCAAAAGGGATTTGTTTAATCATTTCATGTGTTGCTAATGAGAAAATATATAAAGCAAGTCCTTTGCTGTGCAGGCACTTTGAAGACTTTCACAAGCCAGAGGTTTTTAATGCTGTGTGAATATTACTGCCCCGTAATTGATGTCATAACTTTTCCTGGTGACTGTCCTGCCGAGAAATTAGTCTGTGCCTCAGAGATGCAGTGAGAGCTCTTGCCACAGGGAGTTTCATGTCACAGTCTGGACTTAATATAACATAGGCAGCAGAAGGTGAAAAGGACAGAAAGCAGAAGATATAATCTGGAGACTTGGGGGTGACAGTAGAGAGGGAACAATCACATCTTGCAGGCCGATGTATCTGAAGAGCTGTGTCAGACTGCAGAAGATAACTGATTCATAAAATCAGTCACCTAGTCCATAGCCAAAGACTGTCTTCATAACCATGTCTGTGGCGGAAATGTTGAAATCCTGGACTGGAACTTATATTTGAAGTATATTGGGAGTTTTGAACACCCTATGAATATTTTAGAATGTAATATGTGCCACATACTGCTGTGGATGTCTGGTGTTCGTATTTCTCATTTGTCAGCTCACAGACTAATTTTCCCAGCTGTGTGGCAGCAAAACCGCTCCTAGGCTCCAGGTCAGTTGGTAGTGGGTTTTTGTTAGCAAATGGCATTGCTTGCACCAGTCCCAGCTGAGGTTTTCTTGGTCATTTGAAACACAAAGGCAATCTAATATTTTCCTCTGCTTGGTAACAACTTCCTTAGGCCTGACTCAAGGTACCAAAAGGTACAAGACACAAGGTCATGTGTATCCTACACAATACCTATGTGCTACCTATTTATGAAATTGATTAATGTGACCCAGTCACCTTGTGTTCTGTGCTGAGCTTCTTGGTTGTTCTTTGTGCTGCTTCTTGAGAAAGCCAGAGGACTCCAAGGAAGTTTTTCTTGGCTGTTCCTGCCCAAACTGGCATTGTTGTGTGTCAGTTACAGCCCTCATATATATCACCATTTCATTTTCAGGGCTATTTCTGCTACACAGCAATCATTGGGGACAAAACAAGCAAAAAACAAACAAAAAAACCAAGCACATTATGAAGTAGATTAACTTTTGTTTCAGCTGCTCTTTTCTTCTCAATGTCTTCCATCATTGCCAGGAACTTCTGTCTGAGGCAGTACAATGGAAAAGTTTAGGCTTTTGATTTCATGTTACCATTCTGGGTAAGCCATGGTGCATAAACCAGCAGTGATTTTTCATATTGACAGCACACAGATACTGTTCGTTTAGCTTAGTCATTCTATGGGAGGCAAGGCTGAGGGAATGTCAGCTTGTTTTCTGAAATGCCAGCCTTTTCAGCCAAGAGCTCTCCCTTTGCTGTTATGTTCAGAGCTGCTGATGCATCTGAGCGATGCCTCCTAGCTTGGGATATTTTTGCATAAATACCTACCTAACAGCTGCTTACAAAAAAATTGCTACTTTGCATAATTTTTGTATATTTTTGTCTCATTTATTAAAGACCAGCTTTCATTATCTACATGAAAGGTACAATTCATGTTTGCCTAACTACATTAAAATTGTAGAAAATAACTCCATGCTTCACTGTAAGAGGTGTTTCTGTGGTCAGTCCTCGTGTCTTCTGAACACAGAGGAATTCCCCTCATGAAGAAATGTTGGTTTCTGACTTTTGTGTCTTAAAATAAAGTAATGCAGAGTGCAGTTTCGGTTTTGCAGCTTCCTCTCTGTGTAGTTCCAAGCTGACAAGATGCTTGTTTATGAAACTGAGAGCTTGAATATCTGGCTGTTCTCAAAATGCCAGTGCCATAATAGGGAGCATATGCTAAAAGAGTTGAAAAATGTAAGACCTTTTACATAATTAAGTCCATTTCCTTAGAAAGATATGACAGGTTTCAATAAAGGTTGTTCCCCACCATTTAAGTGACATTGCAATGATTAGAACAAAAATGCTTATCTTCCAGATTTTCACATGCTTGCTCACACAAATAATTTTGGTATTAAAAAAAATTATGAACTAAGTAAAGTTGTTGACCATTTGGGATTTTTGAAGTGACCAAATGATGCTTTTCCTTTATTTGTGTTTGGAATAATTAAGTAAAAGAGTGATACAGAGCACCTGTCTGTAAATGTTTACATGGCCTTTAGCAAGGACAAAGTTCCTCGAACTGTTTGGTAGAAAGCTGTTGAGCCTCATGAGTGGTCTGAGTTTTAAAAGAGAGCTGCATCCCCAGGAGCGCAGCATGTTCTTGCTCTCTGCACATTGACAAGATTGTTGCAGATGGCAGAGGTTTGAATTCTTCATGGTCTTAACAGGAACATGCACATAGAAGAGTTATCGAATCCTTTCGTTTGGAAAGGGCCTTTAAAATTATCAAGTGCAGCCATTTGCCCAGCTCTGCCAAGTCCACCACTCAACCATGTCCCAAAGTACCGCATCTACATGGCCTTTAAGTGCCTGCAGGGGTGATTCAACCACTACCCTGGACAGTGTGTTCCAGTGCTTAACAACCCTTTTGGTGAAGAAATGTTTCATAATATCCAATGTAAATCTTCCCCAACTTGAGGCAGTCGTTTCCTTGTCCTATGTTTTTTCACTCGAGAGAAGAGACCAACCCCCACCTGGCTACAACCTCCTTTGAGGTACTTACAGAGAGTGATAAGGAACCCTCTGAGCTTCCTTTTCTCCAGGTCAAACAACTCCAGCTCTGCCAGCTGCTCCTCGTATGACTTGTGCTCAAGACCCTCCCTCATCTCTGTTGTCCTTCCATGGACTCACTCCAGCCCCTCAATGTCCTTCTTGCAGTGAGGGGCCCAGAACTGGACACAGCACTCACGGTGTGGCCTCAGGGGTGCAGAGGGACAATCCCGGCCCTGCTCCTGCTGGCCACGCCATTGCTGATCCAGGCCACGATGCCCTCGGGCTCCTTGGCCCCCTGGGCACTGCTGGCTCATGTGCAGCTGCTGTCCCCAGCACGCCCAGGTCGTTTTCTGCCGAGCAGGTTCCCAGCCCCTGTGCCCCGGCCTGTGGCACTGCTGGGGTTGCTGTGAGCCAGGGGCAGGACCCAGAACTGAGCCTTGCTGAACCTCCTACACTCACCTGACTGAGCCCTCAATTCTCTCATCCTGATCATTAATAAAGGTACTAAACAGGACTGAGCCCTGCAGAGCATCACTTAGGAGTGGCTGCTGGCTGGATCTAACTCTATTCACTGACACTCTCTGGGCCCAGACCCCAGCCAGTTTTTTACACAGTGAAGAGTTCACCTGTCCAAGCCATGAGCAGCCAGTTTCTCCAGGAAAATGCCGAAGTTCAAACACAGCTGTGCTTATTTCAGCCCTCACACACTCAAATGCCCTTAGATGTGCTGTTATGTGTATGTGAGAGCTGTTAGATAGACGCACTCTTTGGCTCCTATTTTGGAATCAGATGCATGTGGGATAGGCAGAGGCAGTGATAGGCCCCTCTTTTGAAAACATTTACACAACTGAATAATTTCACTGGTGTAAAGAGGTCTGTTAGGCAGGAAAGCACTAGAAGCTTTTCATTTTTTTAACTTGAGGTAGTTTTGGTTGAGAGACAGACTGAGGGAACTCCCTCCTTTGGTTTGGACACCGTCTGAACAAGATTCTTTGCTGTTATTTAACACTATTCTGGCAAGAGTGAAGTGAAAAAGGAGAGTTTAATACATGCAGAGACTTGTATATATAAATAATGTGTTAGATTCAGATACAGATGTAGATGGAACTAAGAGGAATGATCATAAAAATGAAATTACTCATCAGCGTAAAACCAGGAATATTTGGAGATTAATCCAAATTTAATCAAATCATTGCTTTATGCTCTCTTGAAATGCTGTGTCCTTGCTAGAACCCCCCTGAGGTACAAACTGTCATACATCATTTCATACAGGCAAGACAGATGATGGTATCTCAAGATACTGGGGTTCTGCCCTTGTTTATCTCCATCTCTTTACTTGTATGTTGTTATATTGTGGTTAATTACACCACAGGAGATCAAAGGTAGGCTTTTTCCTAAATCTTTTTATCTGTCCCCAAAGCTGCTGCTAGCCCATTTAAGATTTTGTTTCCCTTTCACTGGATCATTGCAAATTGAGACCTTCTTCCTAAGTGGTCCCTTTGAAAAATGCTGATGTGATTCAAGCCCCTTCCCATGCTCCAGCTGTGAAAAATTCTCTGCTGCTTGTGGAATGACCCTGTAGGCACCATGCCAGCGAGAGTCCATTCTATACACTGAGATGGAAAGCAGTGTAAAAAGGTAATTAGAGTTTAAGATGGTATATCAGGCATCAGTGAGACTGAGTTTATTACTTCAGATTGGAGTGCTATGCCTTCAGGTTGATTATCTATTAATTTTAAAAGCTTTATACTTATGAAGAGATAGCACTCTGGACTCAGTCCCCCATTTATGTGCAGGTAGATTCCCATAATCTAGCAGGAATGATGCCTTAAGACACAGGCTTTTTCACTGCCTTGCCTTGTCCTTGAACTGGAAGCATCACAGGTGAGGTGGAAGAGCAGATTTTGAGTCAGGTGCTAGGAACCAGCTCTGTTCCACTGAAATACTCATGGGTTTTCTCAGAGTGAAAAGTATCAAGTCCTACACTGTATTCTTGGAGATTTTTTTTCTGGTTGCATCTTCTCTTGTACCTCACTCCATTGTCAGTTCTCAGTGTGCCAAGACCAGGGCCACAGCTGGCAGCTGGAAAGGCTCAGTGTGGATGGAACACAGGTCCCTGCTCCAGCCTGTGTATGTTTCTGAGCTGTTTGTGCCTTGTGAGGATCTGCTGCCATGGGGAGCTGGGTTCAGCTGCCATGGATTTTACCTTCCTTTACGTGTGAAGTGGCTGCAGGAACAGTGGAAAAGCCTAAGTGCTTTTCCATAGAAATGGTGCTAGGATATATTTGCAAATTCCAAGGATATATGTGTGTGTGTGTGTGTGGGTCTCAGGGGATTCTTTCAATACCAAGTTTTTCCAAGGGAAGGTCTCCGGCTAGCATGCAATTTATATTGTATCTCCATTCATTCATAGAAATCACTGATTATCTCTGGTTGAAATGTTCTTCAAACAAGCCCTGGGGCAGTTTACTGAGATACTGAGAATTTCAACACAAATAGTCTAAATTCAATTGAGTTCAAGTCCTCTACTGGGAAGTGTTGAGTAAGTTTAATTACAAGCCACTGCAGTGATGATAAGTGTGTCTACCAGTACCTATGGTACTATCATTCTTGTTGTAAATAAATTAGTCAGAGCATTAGGGAAACCCATGTACTGTAAAGATGATGAATTGTTGGAAGAGGCTACAGAGGAAAAGCTGTAAAGTTTTCCTCTCTGGAAGTTATTGAGAGCATAGTGGAGAAATACCTGCCAGCATGACCTGGATGCATTCAGACTTGCTTTGGGCAGAGGCATGGGGAAGAAACACAGTACAGGACTGCTTGAGATCTCTTTCAGCCTGGCGTGGAAGGATAACACATTCATGAGTTAATAACCATTACACATAATTTTGTTAAGCGTCTCTCGCTTCTCTGTGCTGAATGTGGCCTTAAGTGGTAATTTGCTTTCTTTTGCAGCCCCTTATCGAAAAGACACCATAGTTATACATAATTATGCTGCAAGAAATGTATCAAGAGTCGATGCAGTGGCATTTCATAAATGTTACAGTGTTGCCTGCTGCTCCAGATCTTGCTTCAGGTAATGAATTGCAAAACTTGAAAACCTCAAACTTGGAATTCTCCCATTTCCTCCCAATATTATCATTTGCACTTGCTTCCACGTGCAGCTTGCTTCCAGTAGCCAGACTTGCGGGGAGAGTAATGCAACCTAGGCCCAGGTGAATCCCTATAAGGTAGTTCAGTGGTAGAAAAAAGTTACATGGGTAATTTGAATAGCTGTTCAGGAACCAAGAAAAGCTGTTCAGGAAGTACAGCTTACTTCCTGAAAAAAAGATGTATGTGAGTGGAATGGAAAGAAGATTCAGTGGGTATTTTGACTTGCTGCTTGGAGCTGTGTGACTTCAATGTCTGCCCTAAGAGCACAGGAATGCCAGGCTCCTGCTGAGAGAGGCTGCTGCTTTGAGTCATTCTTGGCAGGAACCTCTCCCCTTCAACTGAAAGCAGAGTCTAATTTCCTGATTTAGGAGACGCAATTTGTTATGAGAAGTTGTGCAATGTAAATGCCAGCAACAAGGATCCCCCTAAAAGAGGACAGCACTGCTAGAATACTTACCTGTTGGATGTACAGTTCCCTGGCATCTGCTATAGGTGAAGCATTACTTGTGGCAAGCAGAAAGCTGCTGTAATTACTCTGGGGTTGAATTTGCTGTAACCTATTATCAAAAATAGACTTCTGTGTTCTGGTGTATAACTGGGTTTATTATCAGCCTCTGTGTATTAGTACTGCTTATCTTTCCAAGGTCCTTCTAGCAGATGTCTGCTTAGAAAGCCTGGATGTCATTTTTGTTGATATTTTGGCCTCTCTGCAGGCTAGAACAATAGTCTTTTTACTCCTCAGCTCCCCTGCTGCTGGAGCTGAATGCCAGGGATTTGCAGAGCAGAGAGCCAAAGACGAAAAGTGGGGCAGGATTTGGGCTGCTGCTTGTTTTCCATCAGTTGTAATGCTGTTCCTCCAGGTATAAGGTGCATCCTGAGGCTCTTTATTCCACCTGCAAATAGTTTCCTCTCTTTTTCAAGGGTTTTTCTCTTTCCTGGGTGGGATGAGAAACCCAATGTGTTCATGCACTGTTCAACAGGAAGAGTGATAGTCCCTGCCCTACATATTTGTACAGTGAAACGTGGACTAGAAAACAGAAATGCAGATGATTTGGTGTTTTATTTTTAACTTCCAATCCCATGTTATATCCACAAGACCACCAGATCTCTGTGACAAGGTGCTTCATGGTCATGGGAATACTCAGCATCAGTGGTGACTGGTGGAGAGCAGATCCTTCCCATATGTCATTACACTTTAAACTGTTCTGGAGCAAACAGAGCTGAAGTGCTCAGAATGGGCATGTGAGAGAAGCGGAAGTGGGGGACTTTTTTTTTTTTCTTGTGTTAGAAAGTTAAAGCAAAATGTTTGTTTTCATTTTTCTGCTCCATGCAGTTTCTGGAAACATTGGTATTGTCATGCTGGTTTGAAATCTGGGGAGTGTTGCAGGAGTTAATTTAACTCAAATCATTACTTTTGTATTGAATAGTAATTGGTTTGTAATAAATGTATTTAGGACAATATGTGCAAAAATGTTGCTTTTCTGCAAAGTGGTGGTGTTCCACACCTCAGTGTCCTCCAAAAGCTTTTGTGGTCTTGTTCTTTTCTCAGACCATTTTCGGGAACTGTATTGTGGGATTGGGTAAATGGCTGCTTAGGGCAGGACCCAGGCTGTTGTTTGATGTGAGGACAGCAGAAGTATCAGCTCCAGGATGGGTTATTACCATGCCAAGTGCCCATCTCAGATGTTTGAAACTGATTTGGTATGTTCACCACAAACATGACAATCTGTCATTGTTCAACCCGGTCGTGTGTGTTTGTATAATTTAAATTGTGTAAAGGAGAGGACACAGGAATTCTATTTCCTGCTTACCTAAAGACATCGAATCCATGTTGTACGCAAGGTAGAAAACCACTTTTTCATTTTCTTTGGTGAAATATTCTTTCTAAAAATAGGACACACCTAATACATTAGTCAGTTCCCTCCATGCCATTAGTCTCATACATGCCATAGTAGAAGGCCACCTCTTTGTGGTAACCAGGAAGGAACAGATGTTTTTTATCACCTTTGGTCGCTGTGAGTAGTGCCTTACTCATGATAACCACCCATGTGGATCAGTCAGGCTATTTGTGCAGTACAGTGTTATTCTCTGTGTGGGAGGTTATCAGAGGCTAGTCTCTATTTAAAAAAAAAAAACAACAACCAGTTTTCTCTTGCACTAGAATGTTTCCAGTGGGATCACCTTGTTTACTCAGGGAAAATTTCTAAATATTCCCTCCTGCAATGAATTGTGATTTCAGTGGAGCAGTTGTAGCAATTTAGGAACAGCTCAACTCTAAACTTATGTTCATGGACTCAGGGTGCCCTGGGAAAGGAAACTGAATTTGATAGTGCAGTGTGATTCCAGCTCTCACCAAGGCAGGATCTAAACCCTGTTGCTTTGTGAAGACGCTAGTATATTCATTGTAAGATGTTTTTATGCTTCTGTTGAAATGCTGTACCTACCTTGCATTTGGTAAAGAGATAAAGGCTACCTGCCAATCTTTGGGAAAATCTCCATCTATAATTACTGTTTTATTTGTTTTGATGAAGATGCCTGAGCTCGTTAAGTCCTGCAGCGTTTGATTGAGCTGAGTGGTCTGATCAAGGAAAGTTGTGAAATTTTCTTCTGCTTTGGTGAGACGTGTGTTTTTCTGAAGCCTAAGCTCTGTTTTGTGTGAATGTCATGTAAGGACTGTGAGGTGAGTTCAAGGAAGAAGAGGGCAGCCCTTTTCTCTTAATGGAAATCCTTGCAAAGAATTTAAGACCAGGAGAGGTAAAGGGAATTATATTCTTCAACTGACTGTTCCAAGTGAGGGGTGAAATTGAGTGGATGTTGAATGAGCTGTTGAATTAGGGACTGGATATGTCTAACTGTGTACATGTGCATTTAGTCTTGCAGGTTGCCTTTGATTTAGAATTGTTAATTATCTTTCTTCAACTTAGAATAAAAGAAAACAGCAAGGGGATTTTTCCCCCTTGTGGGTGTTGTTTCCTTGCTCCTGGCTGCTCTGTTCATTGCCACGGTTTAAGTGTAGTTTTAGGTTAATAGTTAGGGTTAGGGTTTAGAATTAAGGGTTGGGTTAGACTTAGTCAGGGTTAGGTTTAGAGTTAGGGTTCACAAGCTTAATTATATCTCTCCACACACCATAAGCTCATTTGCACTATTATCTTGCTGATTAAATTGAAGTGAACTGTTTTGTTTATAAGCAAAAGAAAAAAAAGGTGATATGTAATAGTTAAGAGGCAGTAATTGGAATTTTCCAGTGCTTTTTAAGCAGCGAACTGTAGCACTAAGCTTTCTCAATCTTGAACTTTCTCTTTCATTAAAGGTAATGTATCTACATAGATTTTTTTTTTTGCTGTGAATGTTTTTTTAAATAGAAATTTTCCACTCATTGTCCATTAATATAATTTGGCACAAAGATAGACTAATTGCATGGGCGGGCACAGTGATAGAGATATAAACCTCTTCCAGTGACAGTGTCTTGAAATAGCAATTGGTCGGGGTATCATCACTGCATTGTTACATTGCAGATAGATTTTGCTGCCTTTCTGTGAGAGTGAGTGTTGTATTGAACCCATACATGTGTGTGCATGCAGATACATGTGTTGGTGTTTGTATGTACATGTGTGTACTGTGTGGGCAGTTGTGGATATTTAATGCTGTTGGATCATTCTGTCACTGCAGTTGTGGATATTTGATGCTGTTAGATCCTTCTGTCACTGAACTATAAGGGTGTGGTGGATAGTACCCTGCAGAGATCTAAGCAAGAACATTCTCTGCCTTCTTTTTTATCCAACTTCACCCACATTGTAACACTCTGTGCTGTCTGTGTCAGCTGTTACCCACAGTGCTCAGGAGGGAGATGTGACCCTCCTAGGTCATGTTTAGCTAGGCCCATCTAGCGTCCTTGGAAATCCTGGGCTTGACCAGCTTTGAACTCAGTATTTGTAGCCAGGTTTCAAGGGATTAAATGTACACTTGGCTTGTTTTATTTCTTTTTTTCACCAGCATGTCCTCAGTTACCCACCATCTTGCCTGTCCCCACAGAGAAGCACTTTGCTTATCTCTCCTAAACTGAATAATGACAGTCTATCACCTCAGTCTTTCTGGAAAAGGTGTAAAATGCCAGACCAGAAGTAGCAGGCTTGAGGTCTTGCATTCTACTTGTTGTAGTCACCTGCTGCTCAGTGCAGGGAGCTGCAGAGAAAGGACATTTGTGTGGCCATTCCTCTACTGCCACATTCCAGGTATGGGATCACAGCTGACAGTCTGTTTTTATCTGTTTTTCTATTACTGGTGTATTCACTCTGTTTAATATAAGCAAAAATATTCCAGAAGCAAACCTGGCTCTGACATGTTAGTCTTGGTTGCCTGTCCTCCTGTGCTGATCTCTTCTTGCCCAATGCTGCCGCTGGACCAATGATGGGACAAGTCTGGAGACTCAGCATCAGGGAATCTCTGAGTCACTGATGACGCAGCTGCAGAAATGGATTTTCTTGACAGAAGAGACTAAAACAGGTGTGGTTTCAGAGAAAAAAAATCTTTTGGCAGCCATGTTATATTGCCATTTAAAAAATGGCATGTTCTGTCAGAAACGCTGCTTCCAACCCTTCTTGCTTGCTTTGGATTTAGAAACACGCTCCTTGATGTGGAAAGCAGACTTGGGGCCAGAAGTCCTTCCTTTGGGTGTCCACATCTTCGGGGCAAAGATTATTTTCTGGATCACAGAACTCAAGTCTGACTGTCTTTATCAGCGTTAGCTGCTACATGTCCTCCTGTGCCTCCAGCACATACAGCACCTCCTGGGTGGAGTGCAGGCACTGGCTGTTCTGCTGGATTGCGCGTCGTTCCCTCCTTGCTGTGCGGCTGCTGTGCTTAACCACGGCAGCACAGTATAAACCAGAAGCCAGTGCAACACATGATACCTAGCTATCTATGGCATGAAATGGTGTGTTAGCACTCCAGAAGCAGCCCAGAGCCTTGTGGTTGTCCTCTCAAACAGACCCTGCTCTCTGCTAAACATAAAAGGACATTGTGTAAATAGCCTCAGTTGCATCAATCAGTTCACCAGCTGTGTGTCTGGCATGTTCTTTACCTCAGCAGAGGTAATGGTATTCAAAGTGACTTTTACTGAAGTTTTTGACTCTCTGGTGGTTTTTGCTGCATCTGGCTCCATTACTGTCTTTTTTCCCATTCCCATAACATCTTTTTCTTTTTGGGAGCTGCTGTAAAAGCAGAAGCTTGTACAGCTGAAAGCATTAAAGCCAAAGGGTTCATGAAGAGGGAGCAGAACAGGCTGTTTCTGACTCTGGCTGCTCATAGCTGGATTCAAAGGAAGCTGACACATCAATCACCTCATATCCAGTCCTCTTGTATCCAGTCTCATGATTCTACCTTCATTTTAAGCTAGAGTACACAGTGTTTGCCTGTGTAAAAGGCTATAATGAAAACAAGGGTGTTGGGAGAAATAACATAATTTACTTTTTAAGTGTGTTCCTTCCTTCCTGATTTATGTAGCTCCAGACAATAAACTCATTTTTAAGTAGTTGCAGTTAATGTAAATTAAGCCTAATGAGCAGTTTAATCTAAGTGCCCCATGCATTCAACTTACCAGCACAAACTGCAGAACAAAATGACCACTGGACAAGTTGCTGGCATAGTCTGAAGTGTGTGGGTCTTGCTGTATAAAGTAGTATCAAAGTCATGTAAGGAGATATCAAAATTTCTTCAAATCGCCAAATTCTCTGACACAAAAGCACAAGCTTTTGAACATTTTGATATCTGAGTTTCTAAAGGTTTGGATAAATTTGCCTTTTGCTGGCATTTTTAAAATCTGAATAACTCTTACCAAGAAAAGCCTTTCTTGTGCCACTTCATCCTCAGTAGCTGTGTTTCTCATCAGAGGTTGTCTGCCATGTACTAATATAAAGTACTTAGGACAAAACATGTTGGCACCAAGTGCTAAGTGTGGGTATGAAAATGTGTGACTTTGAAAATGGACCAGAGCTGTGGTTGCAGTTACAGTTTTTGCAGATAAGTGATTTGATTTGGAAAAAAAATTCTTCCAAAGGTGGGGCGACATGCTAGTTCCTGGAAGCAGGTTGCCACTGCTGAGAAGTCAAATTCATGATTTAACAAGCAACACTTTTTCATTTTCCCTTTTTGATTGCAGAGGTCAGTCAGAGTTCATCTCCTGCATGTTGGGCCACGAGGAAGAAGAACTTCCTTATGCTGGCTTTTTCTCACTCTATGTGTGAAACTAAGGGGTAATTTTTTTCCTACCAGTTTTAGTAGCTAATGTCACAACAAACAATTCAGGATTGCACATAATCACGATGGCTCAGCCTGTTTAGAAAGTTTACTTTGCCCTGTAGCAGCCAGCATATGTTTCTCTATATGGAATTTTTCAGTCTCTTGTGCTCTGTAGCTGCTGGAAGCACAGGACACTTGGATGGGTGAGGAGCATCCTTGTCCTGCCTTCACTCTGTGTACTGGGAGAAATGGGCTCCAAGACTGGTCCCAGCAGCCATTGTCCTGATTTTCAACAGACAGAGAACCCAGTTTGCCTGGTGCACTGACCCATTTGCCCATGGCTCGCTGAACTTACTCAGCCATGGCCTTTTTCCTCCAGTTCCTGACTGGGCAGCTTCTGAGGCTGCCAGTCCTCCTTGTCTCTGTCCTTCTGGCAGCAGCAAGACAAACTCTCTCCTATTCTTCTCCTCTGCACATTTTCAGTCTGCCTTCAAGAAACAGACTTCTCTTTTCAGCTTTTGTTTATTAAACTGAGAAAAATAACAACGCCCCAAACCGAAAGCTGTGACATTTATTGGCAGCATGGCAGTGATTCAGGCAAGCACAAATCCTGTCACCGCCTTACCGTGAATTTGGGAATATTATTACAATAGGGCATGTTTCATACAGCAGTATTTCCTCAGTGTCCTAGCCCTGGAAAACCTCCTGTTACTGGATACGCACCAAGTTGTTAATGGAAAGTTTGGAAGCAGTTGTGGCAAGATTTATAAACACATATTAGCTATCTTCTTGCTTCTTCCTGGACCTAATCATAGATTTGGAGAAAGGTTTGCATTTTCTCTTAACTAGGGCTCAAAGCCCAGACCTACTCATACTTTCAGCAGGCTTGTTTCTCATAGCTGTGTTCCCAGAAACAGGCACAGAAGATGTAACAAAAGTATTCCCAAGATTAGCCTGCTAGCCAGAATAATACTGAGAAGAGTAATCTACCTAGAGGGATGGGTGCTGAACATATTTTTGCTGCTGTTGATTGCCCCCACTTTGTGGCATTTGAGGCTTCTTTATTAATTTCTAACAGCTTTTATTATCTGATGCTTTTCTGCCTGGCTTTTCTTACACACCTGGGTAAGAATACATGGGATCCTGGGTTATTTGAACTGCAAGGCAAACTGGCTGTATTTCACTCTCCTTTTTTATTTTCTTTTTTTAAAGTGTCTTCAAGTGTCTCTGTGTAAATGTCCAAAATGGTACCTCTTTAATCTGATCCTACAATGCCTTGCATTTTTTTTATCCTTCTACCTTGTTAGTACAGTATTTTACTGCTCAGGTACAGTGAAATAGGAAGATACAGCTCTTCTGAAAATAGCTCTGTAGTGACACAGCATCACCTTTGTTGATGGTGGTAATAGCAGGGAAGATTTGTGTTGATTTATAGAAGTGAATGCTATAAATTGGCCAAGTTCTGAATTTATGTTCTTCTAAGAGACTGCCAGCACAGAAAAGCCTGCAGTCCCATTTTCAGACCAGGCTATGGAATTGGTGCTGAATCTATTATTCTTCAGGAATGAAAGTGCTGTGATTTAGAAAAGTTACTTTCTTAGCATGAGCTCTCACTGGCAGCACTGCTGGGGAAAAGCAGCATCCCATCAAAGATTCTTCCTTCCATCAAGGCTGTACAGCCTGGCATGTTTCTTTTCTGTTGCTCTGCAATCACAAAATATGCAAAGCCCAAATCTCTTTCATGTTGATGATATTTCAAGCGGATTCTACGTCTAAAAGGAGGAAGAAAAATAAGTTGTTTCTCATTTATTTGCTTTGGTTTGTTGTTTTTTTTAAAGCTAGAAATACACCGTGAAGATTGTACAATCAAGGAAAAGTCTGGGAACCTCAGCTGTACTAAGCCCTCCTTACTAGAATCACTAAAGTCTTCATAACATTTCCACGCTGGGATGGCCAAAGACTCCTGGAGCTGGAGGACTGAGCAGGGTTGTAGGGAGTCTTCCTCAGCAACATCTGTGTCCTGCTGCCTGGCCAGAAGGGGGTTAAGGGCTTGCTGCCTGCTCTATGATTCAGAGAGATTCCAAGGAAGAAGGTGTGCCTTTTCTTGCAGGAAATCAGAGGACACAAAGGGAGATGCCTTTACTACTTCAGCTGTAGGCAGAAGCTGTGTTTTGTGTTACTTGGGCATTGTCTTTGTCTGAGTAAGAAATGCCCAGAGGAAAAGGGCCAGTGAGCCTCCCTTTGAGGCGGGAGCATGCTGAGATTTCCCTAGATAGATTAACAAGCTTTTTCAAAGGCATAGTGTCTTTAGAAGCAGCTTTGCTACTGAACCATTAGTTCCTGTGTGGGAGCTGAACCTGCTTGCATAATCCACGTGCCAGCTCAGTTGTTTTCTAGTTGTGAATTGATCAGGTCATTGATTTGTTGCAAGCATCAGAATTTGGAAGTATTTTAAGTGGGACAATCTTGTTTTGTTTAGGTCTTGTTTTGTTTTGTTAATTTAGTAATACAAAGTTGCATGTGCTGCTTGGCCTTTCTCTAACAGCATTTAATAGAGATATTTCTGAATAGTGTCCTCTTTTTTGAAGATGAACATGTTTTACCGGCTTATTAAGAAAACAAACGATTCACCCAAACTTCTAGAGGAAATGACCAGGTGGTATAAGCTTAGAGACCTAGATATGCTTTTCCATTTACAGGAAGGACGCTGTTACTTGGCAGAAATGGAGCATAAACAAAGAAAGAAACAGTGAGAACGTGATTACCAGGCACATGGAAAATTACTTTCAAGCAAGTCTCATTGAGACCAAGAAGTGTTAAGACTGATCCTGCCCACACTGACCCCAGGCAGGTCACCACTGACCCAAGCCCAGCTGAGGGTATGAGCTGGCAAGAGGGCATACACATACCAGTTTGCAGAAATTAGTTTTGTTATGGTATTCATCCTGAACTAGTGTAAGGAAGAGGTAGGACATCTTGGAAGGAATTATAATAGCTTCCTTCTGGGAAGAAATTTGATGATTTGCCATTGTTTTTCTGTGGCTGAGCTGGATGGTAGAGGTAGATATGCCAGTGTTCACAAATGATGCTGTGACAGTTCCCTGCTGTGGATTGTCATGCCTTGCCTGGAGCCAGTGGGTCCCAAGGCTGCCAAGGGCAGACCACAGTCTAAAACTGTGAGGATCCACCAGTTTGCTGTGATATTTAGTGGTTCAATACAGAGAAGGGGTTGGTGCCTATGCATGAGCCCATTCAAAAATTCTCCACTCTCTTTAAGAGGCAATGAAAAAGGTGAAATTGTGAACCAAAGGAAACATAGGGCTGCAGAGACCATCAAATCTTTTTCCTGGACAAAACTGTTCCTAACACCTCCTTGCCTCATGTGCCTGAAAAGTCCCCTCTGTTTTCACAGCTAGGATGGCCTCAGGGTGTCCTTCTCAGACAGAGGCATCTGTCCCCTCATCTCAGTGGAGACTTGGAGACTTTGCAGTGCTGGTTGCTTGTGAACCCTTCTCTTCAAATTCCTAGTTTGTATCTTTGGCTCCTAATACCCAGCCACAGAGGGCTCCTTTAAAACTCACTGAAAGAGAGAGAAATACTTTTTCCTGAAGAATCCCTGAGACTCTGGGACATGAAGTAAAAAAAAATTTACTTTCCACTCTTTCTTTTAATTACTTCCAGAATTTACTGCAGGGTTCTTCTGCCCTCTTACATGAGGGTGGACATTTTTGGGGTAATGTGTACCCTACATAGTTCCTGCTTGGCAACCCCAGTTTCTCTGGGTACCCTGGCTCTATCAACCCCTCACGGGAGAGGGTTTGTGGACCCCTGGCCTTGGCATCATTTCTTGCCTGATGCTCCACTGGGATTTATCACTTCCTCCAAAGTGGCAGGTTTAGAATCCTGGCAGAGTTTGTGCTGCCTGACACATAAGCATTGCCTCCCACGAGAATTTCTATAGTTTCCTGCTGCTGCAGTGTCTCTGATAGCTGAAGTATTTGATCCAATAAAAGATCAAGTCTCAGCAGGTGCTGCAGCTTCAGCAAACAATGGTCTGTCAAGTGCAGAAGGTGGTATTTATGCATACATTTTAATCCTTGTTTGCACAGTACTTTTAAGGTGTAAAATGCTGGCTTCTCATTGTTACTATTACCACTGCATCTTCATTTATTCATGAGAAATTAGTGCACTTGTGGGAGTTCTTCCAAAGTTCTTTAGTCACAATGTACCAGATGTCTTGGAGCAATCTGGTCTGATGCAAGTCTGCCCCAAGACCCCAGTGCATGCAGCAAGAGTTGGAAACCATGTTTCAGTTAGAGAATTGTGACCAAATTGTTATCATGGAAACATGTTGGAATGAGTCCCACAACTGGAATGCTGCAATGGAGGGCTACAAACTTTTCAGAAGAGATAGACTGGCAAGGAGGAGGAGTGTTGCGCTCTCTGTTAAAGAATGGGTGGATTGAGAAGGGCTGTCTCTGAGAAACAGCTACAAACAGGTTTAGCTTGTGGGTAAAAGTCAAAGACCACACCAACAAACGATACCTTGTGGGTGGGATCTACTACAGGTGTCTGACCAGGGGGATTGTGTTGGCAGGGCCTCTTGCCTCAGCTACAGAAAACATTGTGCTCACAAGCTCTTGTCCTGATGGGACATTTCAACCATCCAGATATCTGTTGGAAAAGCAATACAGCTGACTGTAAGCAACCCAGGAAGCTCCTGGTGTGCGTGAAGAGTAAATTTCTGATACAAGTGTTACACAAATCGATGAGGGAAGATGCAGGGCCTGGTGCTCACCAATGCAAATGAACTGATTACAGGAGTTGAGAATGAAGGTATCCTGGGTTGTAGTGAGCATGCCCTCGCTGGGTTTGTGACCTCAAGAAATATGGGTGTGGCAAAGAGCAAAGTCAGGACCCTGAACTTTAAAACAGTGAACTTCCAGCTGTTTAAAGAATTAGTGGATGAGATTTCCTGGGAAACTATCCTTAGCTGACCAGAGCTGGCAACTCTTTAAGGCCACTTTTCTTAGAGCACATGACCTCTCCCTCCCAATGTGTAAGAAATGAAGTAAGGCAGTCCAGAAATCAGTATGGCTGAGCAGGGACCCTCCTCTCAAGCTGATGAGCAAGAAATAAATGCACAGCTGTGGAACTAGGGTCAGATGACTGGGGAATGTACAGAGATACCCTTTGGATGTGTTGGGATGGGATCAGGAAAGGTAAGGCACAGATAAAAGGGGACTTGGCAAGGGATGTGAAGAATAACTAGGAGGGATTCTTTAAATATGGTGAAAGGCCAAAGAGGGCGTACCATCCCCTCACCCCCTCCAGTAAAGGAGAAGGGAGAGCTGGTGTCAAGGGAGGGAATCCTACTCCTCTTCTCTCATGAGACCCCACCTGGAGTGTTGCATCCAGCTCTGGGGCCCTCAGCACAAGGAGGTGGATCTGTTGGAATGAGTCCAAAGGAGAGCCATGAGCATGGTCAGAGGCATGGAGCTCCTCTCCTATGAGGACAAGCTGAAAGAGCTGGAGTTGTTTAGCCTGGAGAAGGCTCCAGGAAGACTTCATTGTGGACTTCCAGTACTTAAATGGGGTTATAAAAAAGAGGGGGAGCAACTTTTTACATAGGCAGGTAGTGATGGGACAAGGGAGAATGGTTTTAAACTGAAAGAGGGTCGATTTAGAGTAGATGTTAGACAGAAATTCTTCACTGTGAGGATGATAAAGCATTGGAACAGGTTCCCCAGAGAAGCTGTGGATGCTCTGTCCCTGGAAGTGTTCAAGGCCAGGCTGGGTGGGGCTCTAGGCAGCCTGATCTAGTGGAAGGTGTGTCTGTGGGTTCAGTAGAAGATGATCTTTAAGGTCCCTTCAGACCCAAGCCATTGCATGATTCTGATTCTATGAAGTCAGTGTAAAACTGTGTACAGAAAGATACGGACTGACACACTGCAGTGGGTGACACCAGCAGATAAAGATTTTTTTGCAAAACTCTTCCTTCACTGTGATGAGGGAAGAGCACATCCTGGATAGAACAGCAACACAAATAGCCTTGGGAGCGAGCTTTGGCTGAGGTGTGGGTTCTGTGTTTGTCTCTTAATTTAGCAGTATCAGGAAAACCCACGAAGGAAAAAATGTGGATATTTTCCAGATGCAGAGTGATTCAGGGCTGTAATTACAAATGCTCGCCTACTGAAATATTTGTACAATTGCCATGGGATACTGTACCTAGCAACATCCATTGGATTGTTTTAAATCTAAAGCAGAAACACTGTGCTAGTGTACCTGAAGTCTGCGCCAGTGCTTGGCAAACCTGCCTCTCTATGGCAGGTTTAGGTTCTGTAGAGCTTAAGAAATGATGATTTTACTGTTCAGCTGCATCAGCTGAGAAATCTTTGTCAAACTTGTTTGTATCTGAGTCCCATGCAGAGTACACGGAGTGATTCCACAGTTGCAAGGATTTACTTTATTCCTTTCGGTTTCATTACAGAAAAAAAGTGAATTGGGGAGGCTTGTTTGTTTCGGTTTGTTTGGGTTTTTTTATTTTTGATTGCACCGGGATTCTGTGTGCTAAACCACTAAAAAGGAACAGAACGAGAGTGAGAGATTATGCGCGACAGGAATAGTCTGTCACAGAGTTGCAGATTGTTTATTGCTGGCGGGCTTGGGTAAGTGACAGCGAGTAGCTGTAATTCTCCCGGCGCTGCCCAACTGCTTTGATCAGCAGCGAAACTGTTAACAGTGCTGACAATTAATTACTGTCGATGGGCATTGCAGCTTGAACTTCCCCTGCCAAACAGTGGCAGATCACACCCGTCAGGGCTATTGTTTAAGGCTTTCTTTGGACATCTCGCTAGGCTGAATCACGTTGTGCTTCTTGGGATTTTCTTCCACAGTCACAGTGATTAGAGAGTCGCTCTGGTTTTCTGAGCGAGAGCTGGGATCCCTGGCAGGCTGCTGGCAGCGTGTGGGAGGTGTGTTTGAGAGCCATGTGCCCCTGGAGCAGAGACTGTGCGTGCAGGTGTCTTCTCTGAGTCCCGTGCTGATCTGCAGCTTGGAGGTGTGTAGCGTCCAGGAGGGGATCAGAAAGCCCCCTGTGCGTGTAGCAGGCGGTGAGCAGCTGGGGCAGGGATGGTGGCTCTCAATGCAGGTGTTGCGTGGGAGAGAAGAGTGATTGCTGTCTGAGGCTGCAAAGCACTTTGGTGAGTGTCCTTTTTCCCTTCCCCAGCACTGATCCCAGCCTTCCTACTTTCTTACCTCTCTCTAAAATCCTCCCTTTGTGTAGAAAGCCCTTTAGTCTCTCCTTTTTTTACCTGATCTTCTCTCCTCATCTCTTATTCCCCCTGCTTTCAGTCTCTTCTTTGTTTCCATCCCCATGCCTCAGAGGCTGGACACAGTCTTAGGTGACACTGAACATTTATAGCCTTATGCTTTGGGAACCTTTGACTGGCAGGAATGGTATCTGATGGATTTAAAAGTATCTGAAAAACCTATTTGCATTTCTGCCTGCTCAAAACCACACCGGCACTCAGCTCCCTTGAGACTTGAATTCTGATAGCAGCAGCTGTGGCAGAGGCATCCTGTGATTTGCTTCATCACTTGACATTTCAAGGAATTTGGACTGATATGACAACGTTGGCCATCTTACTGCCCTCTGCTGCTAAACAACTTGGGTATCTTCTCACCTACATAAAGGGTGGGTATAACTGGCATTATTAGTGAGAGCCCACAAGAAAGTGTGCCTCCTCCATATGTTTTTGTTGCTGTTATTATTACTATCCAGCAGTCTGTATTGATTTGTAGTATATTTTTTTTCAGCTAAACCCCTGATCAGCCCAGTTCTTTTCTGTGTCTAGATTGCTTGTAGAATATGGAGTTCTAGCAGTGTTTTCGAGATCAGGAGCAAACCCTCTAAAAATTATGTCTTGCCTATGTAAACAACTTGCACTACTTTTTAACTGCTGTTCTGTAATATTGATACAACCCTCCCTTAGTGTGAATTCAGCTATGCCAGTATGAACATGCTTATATCAGTGTGGCTTGTTCCCCTGTGGGAAAAAAGAACCAGCTCTTCCAGTATAAAGCACTTTTTTTGGCTCTGATTACATCCACGCTTTTGTTTTATCATCAGAAATATAGCAGCAAATAATACTTGTAATTTAACAAGGATGAACTGGTACAAAATCATGTATAGAACAAGTCTTGGTCTGCAGGCTGCCTGAATAGCTCTTTGACATGCAAGTGTTGAATATGCTGTGTATCTATAATCTTGTCTTTGTGACTAGAGGTACAGTGGAAAGACTTGGTGTTACTGCCACTATGTATTCACAGTTAAGAAACTAAGAACTGGCCGGTGTGTTGGCTATGAAGCCACGACTGTGAGTCATGTGAGTTGTGGTTATTGTTTATTTATAAATAAAATACCTAAGATTTTATTCACTTTCAAACTGATTATTAACCATTGCTGTTATGTGCAGCCAATTGGCAATGTAGTGACAGAGATGGAAATTCCAGTAATGCTGACTTGGAAGTGCCTTTGAGCTGTCAGGGAAATAGAGAGGTATTTCAGCAATGTCACAAAAATGGGTCCTGAAAATCCACTTGCACCAGGGTAATGTGAGTGCCTGGTGGATGTGAAACACTTATCTCAGTCATCAGTAGGGCAGGGCAGCCTAGAGACCAACAGTATACAGTGAAACTGAAAAATTCCAATCAGACACTATAATCCTAAACATCATGTTTTATCGGTGGGGTTAACCTAGATGATCAGTATGTGTCTTGTAGCAAGGGATGTGTAGGGAAGACTCTTGGTATTTGCAGGCAAAGGAGATTCTAACCCAAATACATTTGGTACAGAAATCACTTTATATTCAGACCTTTTTGCAAGACAGTGCCACCAGCAGAAGTGGTCTTTTGGGAAGGAACTGTCTTAATTGCACATGACTGATGATAGGTGTCTGGAAACATAGGACCTAACTAAAGCTTTTAGGTTCTCTTCTACCAGAGAAAATAAGTGGGAGAGGCTCCTTTTCTTCTGGATGGTTAAGAGGTTATTTTAGGGTAATTTAAGTTATTTCAAGGTGATAGTGACGTGAAGGAGTTTATGAAGGGGGAGAAGGTGGTGCCATTAGAGGACTGGAAAGCTTTGTTAGAAGGAACGTGCTTTGTTGAACATGCTGCTTGTTGGCAGTTACCTTGACAGGTTGTTGAGGGAAGTAAATTTTCACAGAACCTAATCGTTTCCTCCTATGAGTTAGTGTCACCTCTGTCTCATTTAATTCCCACCTTTGCTTGTTGTAAGTGCCGTTTCTATGCTGTGTTTCTCAAATTCATTACCTCCAGACTGAGCACTGCTTCGGGAACAGCTTTCCCTTCTGCAAGTGGCTTGTTTTGCAGAGCAAGGTGCAAATCTTCTTTGCTATTTTGTCCCTGAGCTCTCTGAGTCCCCACGACTGCAGTGATGGTGGCGGAGGTGACTCCTGTGAGCAGTCTGGGTGTCTGCCTGCAGGCTGGGGCTGCAGCTGGGTGCTCCTGGGGCTGCCAGGGTGGCACAGGCAGGCAGCAGTTGGGAAAACTGCTGTATGGTTGTCAAGAGCAAGCAGTTGCCCTTGGACAAATCTGCAGCTGGGTTGTAACCCAGCCAAGTGTCCAGCTTGCCCTGGTCTTTGCTGCCTCTTTCTAGGAGGAAAGTGATATCTGTGGAAGTCCTTTTGCTGGGCTACATTACTTCTGTCCCTGAGCTGACTCATGGTTTTTGTCTGTTCTGTTTGCTTCGTGTGGGAACTGCAAGCTGTCAACAGCTGATCTTTCACCTTAAAGAGCAGGGCAGCATTGCCTCTCCTGGAAGGAGAGGCAGAGACATCAGACAGGTCCTTGCCTGCATCTCTTGACAGAATAGTTTGCAATCACGACAGTTTGTGTGAGATTGACAGACAGGGGCAGTCTCAGCTTGGCTCCACTCCCACAGGAGTCTGCAGAATCGAATGCTGAGCAGTTTTGAAAAGCTCCCTTTAATTTGTCTGCTCTCCTCCACTTTTAACCAGATAGGAAATTGTTCATTATAAAAGGCCCAGTTGTCCTTACGGCAGTCTCATCACTGGTGTCTGAGGAGTGAAGCTGTTAATATCTGTGTTTAGACATTTCTCTAAAGATGAGGAAATTACTGCAGTGCAAGATTACTTTTGCAGTGAAGGGCACTAAATGAGCTGACCTGATCAAGGGGAAAACATTAAAATGTTACGCTCTTTAGTTTTCTCTGCTTCACTCAGACATTAGCTGCTGTGGTCTGTTGCTGTTTAGCAAATATGTTTGGGTCCAAGTGCTGCTTGAGATGATAGAAACCCAGTATGTTTTTTGAGGCAGAGACAATTATTTGTTATGTGTTTGTACAACTCCTAACACTGTGAGTTGCTGTGCCTCCTGATTGCAAATGGCTGAGCAATAGTGTTTGTTACTGGCAGTTGGTAATAGCAGCCTGTGTTTGTGCCCTGTAGGGGAATTTGGTACATATGCACAGCCATGGGATGTTAAAGATTTTGTACCTTTTAGAGGCACCACAAAATTTGCATGGACCATCTAGCCTTCTACCATTTTATGTGATTCATTTAAGAGATATTTATTTATTCCTTTCCCTGTTGCCCTCCCAAACTCTTCAAATCTTTCCCATATGGGCTCTGTTGTTTATAAATTCTTCTGTGTTTGGAGCTTGCAGGCAGCAACCACTTTGAAGCCAGCTTTTCTAATACAGACCAAATAGTTGCCAAGAAGCATCATGGACTCTTGCTCTCCTCTGTCTCCTCTTTACAGCACTGCAGGTCTCTGAGATTGCCTGTGTTCTACCAGTTGGATACCCAGCTCTGCACTCCCCACTGTCAGTTGGCCTGCTAAGGAGGCCACAAAACTTCCCTGATTTTACAGCCTGAGGATCTAACGGAGCACAGATATTTTCATTTGTTTTGGTTTCTTTGTCTTGAGAAAGGTGTGGCAGCTTTCAGGGTGTGGCAGCTCCCTCCTGTTGTATGAGATCCACATAGCTGAAGCCTATCACTTTTTTCCTGGTATGGAAAAGAAGAGCTGGTCAACCCTGAGAGAGCCTGAAGTCCAGCCTAATAAAAATTATCGGTCACCTTTTAGCCATTCTCTTTGTCACTTCCTTTCCATAGCAGAGATAATGGAAGTGTTTCCTGCTAACTCCTGTCTCTCTGTGATAAATTGCTGTGTTCTTTATTGGAAAACATTGTATAGCTACTCTTAGCACTGTGATAAAGAAAATGCTGTGAACTGGCTGCATTGTGTTTGGTTTCCTTTCAGACAAGGCCAGTCTGGACACTGAGGACCTGATCTTCCTTTTGGGTCAGACCTCAGCTCACATTTGTGCAGGAGGCAGGGATTTATGTTTGCTTAAAGCCACATTTTTACTTTTGGCATAGAGCTGTTGAAGGTCAGAGTCATCCATAAATCTATAGAAGTGAGGTCTGCAGGTGCCCTTTGTTCTCCATATCCTCCTTTGAGCTCTCCTCCCTCCCCTGTGGCAGTGATGGAACTGGGACAGACATGCTTGTGTTGGTGGTGTGCTGCATGGTGATTGCTTCCCTTACCCTCCCCAGCTGGGAGCTCCCAGCTCTCCAGGCAGGGCTGATTTTGACCTCCCTTGTATTTCCAGTTGCCAGTGCTTACAGCCAGGGGGATTTGTAGCCAAGCTATACTGTTGTTTCTGTTTGGATTTTTTTGCCTGGATCTTTTCATTCAGTGACAAAAAAAAGCTGGTGTCAGCACAGGTTAGCTTTAAAGTGATGAAAATAGTCCTATTCCTGAATTCCACAGTTTTCAGATTTGTTGTCTTTTATCAAGAGCTTTATTGTTAGGTTTTCTGCCTGCAGTCCTGGGAATCCTGATTCTCCAAAGCTTGAGCTTATGCCTGATAACTCAGTTTCAGTCTTCCTAATGTCCAGCATGCTGCACCTGGTAGTCGGACAAGTAGCAGAGTATTCACTGGTAAAATACTGGGATAGTTTTAGTTGAACAGGTACAAGGAGATAGGCAGAGACACTGTTAAACATGTATGACATGGGTGTGCTTATCCTGAGGCACCTGTGTGCCTAAGACTCCCTCTGGTTGAATTGAAGGAAAGCCACAATGCAAAGAGTTTATCCTGTGCGCTTGTTTGCACTGTGAGAGGTAAACTGGGAGAGAATGAGAGACTGGGGTAGGCACAGAAAGGTTTTCATCTTGAGAACTGAGGCTGAGAGTGGGTTTTATGATGCATGCTCTATCAGCATTTGCACAATTTGAGTCCTGTGGGCTCATTTAACACAGCATAAATCCCACCCTGCATGCTCTTTGTGAGTTGTCTAGTTCCCCTCCTCCCGCAGAGATTTTTAATTAAAAATCTAGGACCAAAATAACTGCAGAACTGTCTTTTAACTATTATTGAAGGAAGAGCTGGATGCTCTCGTCTCTGAGAAATAGTGAGGTTTATGCAAAGATACTCAGTATATTAATTTCCTGTAGAATTTCAGGGAGAGTGGCTATATCAGAGGAAGTATAGGTGGATTCTAAATTTAAACCATTGTACAACAGATCTCGGTATACTACAGTGCCCATAAGTCTGAAAAGCTGAACAAGGGCATATAAGGATCGCTTCAAAAATAGATGAACTTCCTTAAAATGTATTTGGTCATGTTTATTCAGCCCTCCTTATGAAGGCCCCTGAGATTTACAAATCCTGTCTGAATCTGATAGGAGAAACAAGAAAATAGAGGCTTGGAAAATTCAGCATGATCAGAGCCCCACAGGATGTGGTCATTTCCCCACTGTTTACCCGTTCTTCAGAAGTTGGTGAGCCAGGTCAGCTATAATTTAGTAGGCTTGGGGTCAGAGTCATTGGGTCATTGGAGATATAGTTTGTACTCATACAAGATGTCAAGGTAGAAATACACTTCTGATCTAAAATTCTTTGGGACAGTGGATGCTCATAGCATTATCTGGAACTGAATCTTTGTGGTATTGAACAGCACTTGTTTTCTGTCCTGTAAGATGGTCTGTAAAAATCCTTTCCTGCCATTACCTTTGCCTTAGTGCTGTATCAAAGTTCCAGTTGGAGCTGAAGTCTGGGAATGGCTCAAGAGACTTTAGGTAGAAGTTGATTCTGGATTATTTTGTTACAAGAGGGCAATACTTCACAAACAAGGGAATAATGTCAGAAGGACCCTCTCAAGCATGAAAGCAGGTCTTCAGATTAGCTTGGTATTTCCTAGTAATGGTGTGGTGGCAATGTAGCCCCGAGACACAATCTTTTCTAGACTTAATTGTATAAAGGCAGAGGTGGATATCATAGAAAGTTTATCAGTGAGGCTTGCAGTCATCTGGATTTTTTTAAAATGTCATCAAAAGTAGGATCCTTCCATTAGACGGGAATATGATCTCATTATGTGGTTTAGATAGCAGCATGAAGCTGTAAGGATGGTCTTTAATATGTTCTTTTCAAAGAAAATATCATGGCAAGAACTGACCTTGGAGATATGGCCTGCTTGCAAATGATGTAACTGTGCCCCTGTCCAAAGCAAAATGTTCTTGTCATGGCTTTAAATCTCCAATAGCATTAGCTAAAGCAATGAAGTTACTGTCTTATTTATGTTTCTGGGTACCTGACATCTCACTGCCCGAGTTTATCCCAAATCCTGTCAGCCCCTGCAGGAGTGGGGATGGCAGGTCCCATGTGGGACCAAGGTTCCTCTTCCCAAAGCCTTTTGTGGTGAATCCATCAGGGTGGTCCTTACCATAGCTTGAGGTCTCTCACCCATGAGATAGCTCTAGAAAAAATGGGTTGTTAGAAAGCTGTTCTCTTAGATATTCAGCTACAGTTTAAAAGGATTGTGAGGGAGATTGTTGGAGGGTATTGCTTAACAGCATACCGAAAAACTTCAGGGCATGGGGGGATGTGGGATAACTATTCTTCAAGCAACATGTACTGTGTAAGTTATGGATAATTACTGGAAAGCTCCATGTGTCAAAGGTGGATATGGTTTACCATTATGTAAGTAATTAATACTGTTCATGGGACTTAGAGACTTGCTCCCTAAAATGCCCGGGCTTGGAGATGTTGTGTTCACAGCAGGCCTCAAATGAAAACTGTCACTGGTAGATGAGCTGTCAGTATCAATAACTACAACAAAAAGCAAGCAGAGTACTTCAAATCTGCTTTTGAGGTGGGGAGTTTTTAGTTACACGTCCAACATTTTCATCTTCAGGCCTAATGTTATTTATATTGAAATTAGTGAGTTTATTTCCTTAACTAGTACATAGCTTTCGACACTGTTTTTAGTGCCTAACCTTATACCATGTCTCTGTGCCTGATCCTTGTGCCCATGGAAGTCAAAGGGAATCTTGCCTTTTGTCTTGGACATGCACTGCCAAACCGCTGTGTGCTGCCCCGGAGCTGTGCACACACTTCCAGCACAAGCAGCAGGGATTCAAGGGTCATCTGTACTGCAAGTGAGGTATGGTGGTGGCTTATGTCTGCTTACCTTGAACAAGTAGCAGGCACCAACATGGATTTCAGAATGAACTGGCCATGTGGTGCTTGTTTGATTTCTCAGATATCATTTCTAGCCTGCCTTTTGCATACCTTCCTTGTAGCTCACCCTGTTAGCACTACTCCAGCTACCTAGGTCAAGGGTAATTTGTGTGTATGTGCCCAAGTTGTGCTTATACCTTGATTTTGTGTTACCTGTATCTCTAAAAGCCTCCTGAGTTCACCACTGAGAAGCAGCTGGGAATGCTTGTGTCATCTCTGTGAAACTTTCAATTAAAGATGTATGGAAGTGTTTCTAGATGAATGGAAATTCACAGGCAGAGATCTGGTTTCCTGAGTTTGTCTCAAAGTGGATCCTTACTGGAATTTCTTGGCTAGTTTGTAATAAAAACTGCATCAGGAGAAGAGTTGTGATCTGTGATGGCACATTTCTTCCTATAAACTACACATGTATATATGGTTGTATGTTATATTTTGGTGAGAAGTCTTTCCTAATCTGAGTTTTGACTTCCTTTTCCCTCTAAAAAGAATGCTTATGAGAGAGAACAATAACAAATAATGGTAAGCTTTAAATAAAAATTCAGTTAGGTGGATAAGGTGCTTGGTATATACTTAACAGGTGTGATTTATCTCTTCAGTTGAAAATATTAGAACATGGAATTAAAGGGCTGAAGGGGATTTCAGGAAAGCATCTCACCTTCCTGCATAGATTGGTGCTTCAAGAAAATGCCTTTGCATGAGCTATATTAAATTGAGATGCCTTCAGGAGCTGGGGGCTAAAGGAGATTATGCAAAGTATGATTTACTGAAAATAAAGTGAGGGACTGAGATAAAAAGACCTGCAGAAAAGGTTCTCACTCCTATTTTTCACTGAATGCTGGAGACTTTTTCATCCTTCTGGTAGTGTGGGTTAGACCTTCAATACTGCATGCACCTGCCATTACCAAGGAAGTAATTAATGTTGATGTACTAGTTGTAATTACAGCAAGTGAGGTATGATCTATGTTGTTAACAAGGGGAAAGACCAGTGAAATGCTAAGTCAGGAGAAGCTCCTCAGTGCTAGTGGGAAATTTAATATGCTTTGTTAAATTAATAGCCTTTGCATAACAATCAATTTACAGTTTAAAGGGCAGAGGAGTTGGATGTGAAAATCATTAAGCCTTCATTTCAGCAACCCACTCAATATTCTTAGCTAGAAGAAATCGCCAGTGCAATATTTACTGAGTCAGTTGCAACTGTTTTAAGAAAAAAAATCAAACCACACAAGGATTGTGTATGTAGTGCTTATTGCAGTGTCTTTCTCTAAGCCACAAGGTTGGAGAGACCTCTTTCCCAAGACCTTTTTTCCCAAATACAACATGGCTTTAGTGATGGGCTGGTGTTTGCTTACAGATGTTTATCCAAACCAGAGATGATTCTGAAGATTAAGTTTTCCTACATGTCAAATAGAAATGTTCTGCCCTGTGTGACCCTACCTTGAAATTTCTAAGTCCTGTGTTAGATAGGGATCCCCAGGAGGAACGACCTGGGATGTTTTTTCTCAATGTGGGCATTCAAGGCCTGGTTTTGCCTGCAGTTGTTCTGTTTGTAGTCTTTGTACATAATGCTCACCGTAGAGAGAGATTAGTTGTAAGAAGATTATGCATCTGAGTGCTGCTGGTGTGCCTGAAGCTGGAAATGTTCTGGTGTACACAAAGAAAACATTAATCAAGACGTCTTAAAGAGAATTAAGGGAGGAAATAGTTTTGTCTTCTGATTGCTACGTGGATTTCACTGCCCAGTGCAGGAAAAGGCAGGGAGAAGGGCAGGAGGTGATGGTAAGAGGTGCTTGTTCTGTTCTCAGAGAAAGCAATGGCAGATTGCTGAGGTGGCTGTGGCAGGCAACTTCCACAAAAACAGCACAAGGGAGGCAGCTCTAAGGACTCTGCAGGACATGTGAACTTTGAATTAGATGGTAGGGACAAACTAGCCATGTTCCTGAGCTTGCCAAAGCAGCTGAGAGAAATCTGTTGCATATAATCTTAACAAAGCCCATCCCTTGGTTGCAGATGGGTGTCTTCAGCAACCCATGTTGCTTAATTTTCCAGCCTGGGCTGATTGTCAAGCTGAGTAGTGTGGCATGCAGCAGAGGATATGGCAATGCATAAAATCAGAGCATCCCTGCAGTACCACTGGTGAGGAAAGGTGCCCTTGCCTGCACTGCAGGGAAATAGCTGACCCTAAATAATTAAGGGAGTAGAGAATAGCTGATACCTGTTCTGAAGCTCCATTGCTTCAGGTTCCAACTAACAGCCCAACAGCCCAGAACACTCAGTATCAGCTGCAATATGTGTGTTTTGCCATTTCTTTAATCAACAAACATGAATTAGGTAGAGAAAAACATTGCCTGCTCAGTCACTTTTCACTGTATCAGGTTTTATTTAACTGTTAGTAGGGGAGTTGGTTGCCCAGTTATCTATCTTATTAATAGGCATTTTTGGGAATAGCTTTCAAAAACAGATTTCAGACTTCCTGAAATGGTTCTTCAGCTGTTGTAAATCACCAGCACACCACTGAACTAATAATTTATCCTTATTGAGGATCTGTACTGCTGTTTTTCCTTATGAATATTTGGAACTGTAATCACTAGAAATGTATCTGTTACCAATTTACCTCTCATTTCATTCATGAAATTTTTACCTCCTCAGGGTTAATTGGATCAGGAAATGTCAGTATGTTTAGATCTAATTTTCCCAGTTAATGCAGGTTTTGGCATGAATGACTGCTTTGAATACTAAATACAATTTAATTTCATTTCTGGGAAATACTTAGTTACCAGAAAAAGAGAAGGTTGTTGGAAGCAAACTTTGAATAAATTAAGAGCCCCTTCCAACTAGCACAGCCTTTTAGACTATATAAAACCCATAATTAACTATTTATAGAGAAGTACATATTTCCAATCTATTTTAAAATGCTGGAAATGAGAGTAAGCAAACCAACCTACCCATAAGTTTGCAGAGAGTACGGACAACATAATATCTGCACAGCATTTAGCTGTGTGGTAATTAGATATCAGGAACTTTGAAAATTTAAAGAAGGAGCCAGGAAAATTCCTTTCCCAGAAGCTTCAAGCCTGATGCTGAAAGGTTCCACTATCTTCCCACCAAGCACAAAAGTCCGAGGATGCAGAACAGATGTGTGTGAGAGGCATCTGCACCAACAGTGGTCATCTTTAAGTGTTTTAGTCACTGCCTTCGTCCAAAATGGGTCCAGTCCCAGAAGAGGAGAGCACTGGCGGTTCCCATTTGCTTTAATAGCAGCCACGAGGTTTGCTGATAAAGTTACTTTTATTCTTGCCCCATTGCTCTTCGTTGGCTGCTCCTGAAGCCACCTGGGAGGGAAAGTCCCATTGTGCTGTTGCACCCTGTTAAGTTCACTACTTTCATTTGTCCTGTGCTATATGGGGGTTTGGCATAGACTTCTCTTCTGCTGTATTTTGCATTTTTAAAAGATAAAGAGGTCTCAAAGACAGGGTTAGTAAGAAATTTATTTCTTCCTCCTGAATCATTTATTACTTTTTAAGCTCTGGCAAACAGCTCATATTTAATAGCCCATTACTGCTTAGAGAGCTGTCAACACAAAAGGAGCAATCCTGAAAAGTACCATGCTTAGTGGCTCTATCAACACTCTTCATTACCTTTCCTTCATTTTTATGATCAAGAGCACAGAATGGAAGGACAGAAATGACCTGAGCTGCAAACCTCAGGGCACTTTAATCTACCAAGACTAACAACCAGGTAAATTCATGTGGGAGCTAGAAGAAGGGCTCTTAATTAAGAGGTTATTTTCCTAAGTGAATGTACAGATCCTGCACTAATTGACATCTTCACATTAGGATATCTTGTCTTTCTAGGACAATTCTTCATCTCATCTGCTGGATATGGAGGGAATGCTGTAGCAGTGGGTGACATTTCTTGCCTCATTACATAAGTGGTTTGGCGACAGAATGGCAATTTTTGGCCTTCTGCAATTCTGGCCTAATTTTAATTTTTACCTTCTCTCTATTCTGTAAGCCCCCACAGAACTGCTTTCCCTGAAGCATCTGCTATACCCTGAAGCAATCTCCAAAATACTGATCTAGAAGTAGATTTGAGTTTCAGAACAACAGTGTTGTCTTTAAATCAGCCATGAAAGATTTGAAGGCTCTAAATCACTCATAGTAGAAGCCCGTCTTCTGTTGTTGCTCATTTCTTACCAGGTGCTTCATCAGCACTGATTTTTTCTATGTTTTCTGAATTATTTAGGTGTCTAAAGAGCCCTCTTGTGAAAATCAATGAACACACCTCCCACTTTCCTTTTACATCCCATTGGAAAATTGTCCCTGGCATCTACTGTTCATCTTCCCCTACAGCTCTCACAGGCTTTATGAAGCCAGCTTGGGCAGTCAGATCTTTATAGACAGATGTAAGAAGTAGCTCTCTAAGTGAGCTAATGAGGCCTCAATTTCCTATGGGTTTGTGGTTTATGTTGGATTCACTGATACTTGGTCATAGCTGAGTTCAGAGGACAGCTTTACAGTTTCCCTCCTTTCTTTAGCCACTAATCTTTTAAGAAAATATAACTTTTAAGAAAATAATATTTTCAAGTTTTCTAACGTCTGCTGGAGTTCAGTGACTTTTTCAAATGGTACAAAAGAGGTTTGGAGGGAGGATGGAACAGGGTAATTACAGATGCAGATACACTCAGTGATGTCTTTTGGAAACCAAACCAAGTATTTCAGGTTTATTGTAGAATCTTAATAATGTGAACTATTTTTTCTCCAGACAAGGAAAAAAGTGTGTGATATATTAAGAAACCCAAAGTGCAAAAGAAAAAAAGTCTGATTTTGTGCTATATAAGAGCCTTTCTGGATGAGGGTCAAATGTATCTTATGTAGATAATCTTTGAAAAACAAGCCAGAAAACACCATGCTGGTGGCATGATGTGTTGAATGGTTGTGTGTGTGTGACTGACAGGCAGACATGTCTCTCCTGCTGCTTCTCAGGGAGCTTCAGTCACTGGGAGTCTTCTGCCAAAATGCACCAGTTAAGAAGAACTTACTCAAATGGATCTGTGTGGTCAAAAAGAGACGAGCTGCTGCCATAAGTTTGTATGAAGATATGTAAGAGAAGAGCCAGACCTGAGAAAAGTCTTTTTCCTTTGTTACTGGCTGTTCCCAGTAGAACAACGCATCCAGATTTTTTCTGCCAGCAAGCTGGTGGCTTAAATAACTGTGGGAATGAGACAGCATCAGCACAGTAATTCTGACAATTCTCCTGTGGTTAAATAATGTGAAATAGTAACTGAGCAAAACATCAGTGTATTGGTCTCTCTGAATAGTAAATAGAGAACAGTTGAAAGAAAGTGTGTTTTGGGGTTTTGCTGCTGACATCAGTGTGAGCTGGCTGGCAGTTCTTCACCAACACAGCTCATGGTATTGCTGAGACAAAATGATGATGAACACAGCCTTTTTGTTGCCCTTCCAGGCTGTAAGAGCTGCTGGATGGATGTTTTATGTTTGTAACCTGTTCTCCAGCCTGCTTCCACTGGGTGGGCCTGGGATTACTGCATGATGGGCATAGCCTCACCTTTTGGGGAAAATATCCCACTCATTTGCTTTTGTTCTGAGCCACTGACGAGCAGTTCTAGAGGTAGAGAGTTGAGACTGCCTTTCTGGGAGCAAGGACAAAAAATAGCTCACTGTTAGCATTCCAGACCGAGTTATTTTGACCTGGATTATTTTTAAATACTTTGCTTTCAGACATGTAGCTGGCTGGGTTTTCCTCCTCTCTCTCCTTTCTTGTTTTTAAAGTTAGCAGTTAAGTTTTACATCTTCTCCCCACCCAGCTGTACGCAATCAAGAGTTTCTAAGCAAACAGAGGTTTATTTACATTGCTAAGTTAACTGTGTTACCTGCTGCCTCCGAGGTGCCGTTGTCCACATTGGGAACCTGGATGATTGAGCCTGAATGTGTTCGCAGAGTGCTTTCCTGGGCAGTTGTCAGGAGGGCAGCAGCAAGTGGAAAGTTACAGCCACCTCATTTCACCTGGCTGCCACCACATGTCATCGGCCTGAAACATGGCCCCGCATGAGGCACCAGGCTGAGGCTCAGCCCATGGCTGCCCCATACAGTGTGCACGTCCTGGAGCTCAGATACAAAGCCTTTCACCATGAGTTGTGTGAAGGGGCTGCAGTGAGGTTCTGCTGCTGAGTGTGTGCTGTCTTACACCACTTCATGGTGGGTGCCGTGGTGACACCCAGGGCTTGTGGAGTTCTCGGCAGTCATTGCACAGACCTTGTTTCATCCCCCATAGATGATGCAGGCCCACAGGGGACACACACATCTTCTTCAAATGGCAGCTGTGTCATCCAGAGGAATCCCATCTTTGGGATAACTTCACCATCTTTGCAGCTGTATTGCCCAGGGGAGTCCCATCTTTGGGGTAGCCACACCACCCGTTAGCCTGTTGTTGGATGTTACAGATGCTGATGTCTCACACATCCCTTGGTGAGCTGGGTTCAGAAAGACCTGCTGCCCAAAGTGGTTTTGGTAACCTGTGCACATTGCTGGAGTCCAGCCTGGTTTAGATCAAATTCAGCTCTTGGGCACTGAGGCCTTCTCTTGCAGGAAAGGAGCATATTCTCTCTTGCCTTCTACACAGAAGCTAGTTTATAAAGCTGATGCAGCCTGCTGGGCAAATAATTTTTTAAAAATTGCAAAACCTGAAACATAAGGCCTGTCTTCTACAGGGACTGACAGGGCAGGTGGAGGTACAGAACCCAGATATAACACAGGAGGGAGTTCCTCACGCTGGGATACATTCATGACATCCCCTCATGTGGTGTCTTGGCTGTGAAGGCTGAGCTCCAAGAGGGTGTTGAAGGTTCCCTGTGAAATTGGGGTATTTGGGCAGCACAAGCACAAGGGTTGTCCTGGCAGCAGGCAGAGTAGGGAAGGGTCTTCTAGCCTATTATCAGCCCCTTTCCCATCTGTGCCATGAGGGTCATGTTGGTCCTGCCCTTCCAAACTGCACTGTGGCTCTGGGCAACCTTTTCTTCTTTGTTTTCCCAGTAGCCTAAAAGAGATGGGAAAACTTGGAGATGTTTTTCAGGAAATATGTACTATCCCTAAAGGGTTTTCCTTACCTCAGTCCCCAAGAGAAGCAGCAGGCCTTCTGGTGAGGGATGCCCACCCAAAGGATTGGTTAACACTTCTTACTGCTATCCAGAGCCCTGCCTCTAGCTGCACATGGGGAGAGAATAAAGCCTGTAACATGGGAAGGAGACAGTCATAATATCGGTTTGTAAAGGGTAAGAAAGAACTGCTTATTGGATGGGTATGAAAAACCCTTTAATTCCAGCCAGGATGGTCTAATGCATTAGCCAAGCGGTGGTAAAGAGCAAAGTACCACCAGTACAGGGCTGCAGGGAGGCTTTTTGGGCTCTTAACCTTCATAGAGCAGCAATGGTTTTCCTACTGATCAAACTGCAAGGCTGATCTTAATGCCATTTAAAAGAAACCAAAATCATTTCTATGTGCTGTAATAAGAAATAAAGGTGGGAGTGGCTGGTGTGATCTCTTGCTGTTCCCTGCAGCCAGTGCAGCTGGTCTTCCTCCACGGTGCTCAGATTCATGTTGATTTGTGTGGAGATAGTGTAACTCTGCTGACTCCAATGGAGTTGCATTTAAAAGACTCAAAAGCCTTTAAAAAGAAATAAAAAAAAGAGTTTCAGGCACTGTGTACTGAGCATTAGGCACTGAATGGACCCAGTGAGTAGCTACTATCCTGATAGATCCTTGTAGGCAGGAAGATGTTCTACTGCCTGGATTCACTGAGGAGCAGCGTCCCACTTCCCCACAGTTTACAAATACTGAGAGTCAGCAAATCAGTAACTGTAGCTTCAAACTAATACAGTTTGGGTTTTTTTCCCTGCATAGCCTTCCGGCACTCTATAGAAAGATCTGGAATGCTGCATAGGATTAGATGGCTTTGAAGCAGTGCAGCCATTTAGGTGTGAAAACTTTGATTTCCTGTGTCTTGAAATCAACTGTAAGCTTTACTTTTCTTTTTCAGAAAACCCCCACAGCTCATGCCATGAAGGAGGAGAACTTTCTTCGTCGCAGGTTCTCCCTCTGTCCGGCCTCATCCACCCCTCAGAAGGTCGATCCTCGCAAGCTGACGCGCAATCTGTTCTTCGGGGCCGACAATGACATCTACCCACTCAGCCCAGGTTGGTTTCTGGTGTGTCAGTGCAGAAAATAGCCTTCCTCAGGTGCTGAACTGCAAGTAGATGTTTTAGTATGCTGCCAGGAAACAAAGAGAAACAGGAATGTGAAAGAGAGAGAAGCTGCTGCCACACAGATAGTACTGGATCCCAGACAATGCTGCTTCCATTGTGCTGTTATTTTTCATTGACATGGCATTAAGTAGAAGTGGAGGGCATGAGAATTGGGCTTTGTATCTGAATGTGCATGGCCTTACATTAAAAAAATTACTGTATAATGTTTTCAGGCACACCCACTTCAAGTCACTTGATGTGTTTCATCCTAAGTGTTGGACTTGCTTAAAATTTACTGTCCCCATTTGTTTAATGGCTGATTTAGAGCCCAGGATAAATATTACAAGAGCTAAATTTCTGTGGTTTATGTTCTGTAAATATCTACAAGCACTACAAGTATCAGGAATCTTGACAGTTTGCAATGAATGGCAGACTGGCTTTAAGCATTCTCTTTACATCTTTTTTTTTTTAGCTTTGAATTTCCTACCACCTTTCTTGAAGGAAAAAGACCTCATTTTATTGTTTCAGAATTTGTTGCTCGCAGTAAACATGGAAGTCTTCCCTTGATTGCAGTCTGCAGACAATGCTTCATTCCAATCTGTAAACAAGTGCTTCAGGAGGCAGTCACAAGTTTGTAGAGCTGTCATCTGCAGCTGCCATGTCAGTGCTAAATAGTCACATCTCATAGCACTGTTGTGAGGTCTCAAAACACTGATAACTGGAGAAAGAACACAGAATGTGTCTAAAGGTTTCAGTGCTCATGTAGATGTAGCGCCCAGCAGACTCTCTGGGCTTTGCAGATGTAGTGCAGAACCAGGTCTGCGTTTCGTGAGCTAATTGTATTTAAGCGGAAAGGTTTCAAGGACCTCTGATTTTGCAGGTATTTTGTTTGTGAGTGTCTGCTGTAAGGCAGTGGGGAGCCTATTTTCAGCAGTGCTGACTAATTCTGGCTGTCACTGAGGCTGCTGGAAGCTTCAACAATCTTTCAGTAATCAAACTGAAAACAATTAAAAGTGGGACACCTAAAATCTCATACATTTCAAACCTGGAGGGACTTCTGAACAGCTGACTCTCCATAATACAGTCTGTACAAATGTGTGGGAAATAAATAGCTCACTTCTGCTGTCCTTGGGATCTGAAGGGTTCATTTACTAGCCTGTATTCATTTCCCATTGCTCTGAGGTGATGGAGAGCCATGACAGAGTTTGCCCAGTTCTTGATTCAGTTCTTACAAGCATTTTCAGTGCTAAAAAAGTTACTGACTCCCTCACAGTGGTACTTCAGTGCTGTAATATTTTAGAAACCAGGGAAATTTGAAGGTTTTAGTGTGGAGGAGGTGGCTGGAAGAATTTTTCTCTTCCTCAGCTTCCCCCATCACCTTGTTTCTCCTTGATCCCTGCTGGCAGCCTTTGCTGGGCTCAGCAGAACAAATGCCTTAAGCCATGATGGATCTTCTGTTGTGCTGCACAGTTCGCCCAGGTAACCTCCAGCACTCATGTTAGAGAGGGCTGTAGCCCTCAGTATTGCAAAGGAAGAACAGAAGCTAAAGGATGTGTAAAGGAGAGGATATCCCCTTTAAACAAATAGAATTTACTGCTTCAGTCAGGGGATTTCTTGCAGGGATTTTGGGGTTTTTACTCCTCTTTTACTTCTTTCATTTCTTTTCCCGTCCGCCTTGTCTCTTTGTTTTTCTTATATTTCCTGCAAGAAGGGCCTGTTATTCTTCATGTTCACCTGCCATTTCCTATGGCAGGCTCTGCTTTCACTCCTTTGCTGCTGCTTTTGCCTTGTTTTCCTCTGAGCTTTTGTGCTTCTCCCTACTATCTCCTGTTCCTCTGAACAATGCTGCTGTCGCCACAGATGAGCCACAGGTCTGTGTCCATAAGCTGTATCCCATATTTCTCTGTTCTCTATTTCTCTCTGTTGTTTTACATGAGCTTTCAGTTCCTGAGGCTTTTCCAGTGGTCTGTGTTTTGCTGCTTGAGCCCAGCAGGTTTCCTTTATCTGAGCACTGGGCTGGTTGTGTTGGGTGGGTACAGCAATGCCCAGTGGTTTCCTGTCTGGAATTCAGTGGGTTGTGATGTGGCTGGAGCTGCAGATCTAACTGCATCATCACCTAGGTTGCCCTCCAACAATGAAGATGTGCAAGTAAATATTTCAGAGAGAAGAGAGTGACAGACTTTACACCTTAGGAGAGCTACACTGTGGAGATTCAGTTCAGCAAGATAATTTTTTTTAAAGGAAACATATGGGAAATGCAGAGGCCACTATCTGAAATAACACTTTAGAGTTCTTGCCTTTTGCTTGCACACTAAAGTGCTAATTATTCTTGTAACTGAGAGAAAATTGAGTAAGATATTTTCTTTTTATAGGGAGCTCACAAATTAAAGTAACATGAATTCTTGTTCCTTGTTCATGTCTGTCTTTCACTTAGCCATGAGGAGAGAGAACTTTTCTCCTATTTTCTGCTTCAGAGGATATGTAATTTATTGGTATAAGAATTTTTACAGAATCTCTCTTTTTTTGTTAGGCTGCAGGATCACACAGAGTCTTTAAATAAAAAATTAGATTAACTTATCTATATACTAAGAGATGTACTTTCATGAATATGGGAATTTTCCTGTGAAGGATACATAGAACTTTGCTTCAGGTGTTCATGCTGGGTCATGTGGCTGATAATTACAGTAGAAATGGGTTTTATTTGCAATAGTTTTGTCACACATCAGAGCTTCTATTTCCTCTTGTAGTTTACCAGCCATGCCTGCTGTGTCATTCTTTATAAAGGGGAAAGGCAAATGCACCTGTAGGATTGGTGCTCAGCAGAAGACCAAAGAAAAGAAATGGCTACTGTTTAGGAGCTAAATATTTAGTTCCCCTGTGCATGACAATAATGGATAAAAAGAAAGTATCAGTAATTCTAATCTCCAGCCACAAGACTGGAGTATGGGCAGTTTTCTTCACAATGTGATGAAGGCTGATTCCATAAGCACTACTGATTCTCTTCCCAAAATGATTTTTGCTCTTTGGTGTAGAAATTTTGGGCTATTTTGTGGAGAACCCTTCTTTGTGTGCCCTGGTAGCAGCCAGCACTTTAAATTGCAAGATTTGCATCTCTCTTTCTATTGTGGGCATTGTGTTTTCTTGATCAGGGAGATGAGTGTTTCAGTTTCTATAGCCAGTTCATGTTTAGCTCCTCTTAGGCTTTTCTGTGGTTTCCTATTTATTTTCTTGAGGTGACTGTATCTGTTGTGTTTTGGGTGAGACTCTCACTTTTGGGCTTTCTGTGCACTTAGCTATGTGTGTGCGTTTTTGAGAAACTTCCACATCATTCCTATGAAGTTTGCTTTCCAAACAAGGGCTGGCCCTCCCCTTCATGGCTGCAACAGGGCTCCTTGAGACAGATGGCAGAGAAACAGCCTTTTCCTCACAATTTCCAGTAGACTCGATACATTTGGCATAAGAATCTAGTAGATGTTGCTTCATGGACATACCTAATGAAGCCTTGTGAATGATACAGTAAGAATGGACAGCTGCATATTCCTTTTTTTCCATAATGCTCTGTAAGCAGGATTGTCCAGAACCTCAGCAAAACAATCTCATTGTTCAGGTGCAAATCCTTTTAACTGCATTACTGAGAGGAGGAAGAGATATCTCACATCCAGGCTTCTTGTATGGCTAGAAGCTTGGGGTTGAGCTCTCTTTAAGAAATGAGACGTAAAAAAGAATGGATGTGAATTCTGTTTTGCTAATAGACACCATTCCCTTGAAGTGGGCAGCAGCTGATTCCCATCAACTTTACTGGAACTTTTAGACCATATGTTACTCTCCCATACTTGCGCAGAAAAAACTCTTCATGGGAAGCAAGTGCAGCAGCTACATGGCTTTATGAAGGTTTTTTTCATCCTCCTCTGCCTCTTTCGGGGAGAATGGGGATTATAGAGATGAAAATGGCACAAGAGAAAGATAAAGTATGGAGATCCAGGTTCTAATCCATGCCCAGCAGTGCTTATGGCCATCCCACTTGTCATGGTAGCACAAAGGCACTGTCAAATCTCTGGCCACTGGGGATTTTCCTTTTTTTTTAAATTTTCTCCTGCCCACAAACATCAGGATTCTGAGTGCATTATATAGGGCTTAGTGTTTCCAGGGGAGGAGTGACAGCTAAGAAAGTAGGTTGAGATCAGGATCCTGTGTTGTGGCATCTCTTTTCTGCATGTCTGTACAAGTCCTTCCTCCACTCCACTCCCTCACATGAGCAGCACGTGCTATTTCTCTTGTGCCAGGCCTCCTGTGGCAGCATGGGCTTTGTGGCTGACTTTTCTAACAGTGCTTGGCTTCTTAAATGGCTGCTCTGATAATTCCAGGAGAAATTATGGTTCTGACACATCTGTGGGAGCTTCTGCTGACTTCGGAAGAATCGGGGTTTTCCCTTGCCAGTTTTGGATTTGGTGGTGTTTCCAAAGGTGACCCACACATCGTTATAAAAATTTTCAACAGTTCCCATGTTCAGTGTGCTACAAATGGGCTGTGTTTCACTGTCTTTGTGGTTCTTTACTGCATCCTGTATTCTGAAGCTCTGATTGCCAGTGATTGTGAGAAAATGACATTGTAATTGGTTACAAATGACTGTCTTGGCACTAGAAATTGCGTCTCATCAGATTCTATTTTTTGGCTTTTTTTTTTAATAGAGGCTCTGTGCTTTCTTTTACTGTAAGGTCATGATTACATTTGGCAAATAAACAGTATTTATCATTACATTTTGTTGCTTGGACTAAGACTACACACACCATGCCAGCACATAATGTATGCAAGTTTAGGGTATTTGAGTAGTGGCAATATATTTCTACAATGCTTGGAAAATGTCATAGTGCTCATTTAAAGCTCTTAAATTTAAAATATTTTTTATTTTAGCAAATAACTTGGTCAGAAGACATTGGTCTTCTGCAAGTGTGTTGGGGTTTTAAATTTTATTTTACTAATTATGCCTAGATACTCTTCTGTCTTCTGTAGCATTTTGTGATCGTGGTTATTATTTGTCCAACAAAGCGTGCTATCAAGTACATCAGTGTATAGTTGCCAGATACTGACCAAGGAGGATTGAATAGCTGCTTATTAACTGAATTGCATTTATTATTTGCACTGAACAAGGCGTGAGGTACGTAAGGAAAGAACAAACTGCGGTAATGTAATTAACAACTGCATCATAATGTGGATACAGAAGGGAGCTTATTAAGAATGCATAAGCAACCTTATTTCTATTTTTTTTCCAGCTTTCAAATGCTGGACTTTGCTACCATTATTCTGGTTTTACATGGTGTTTTGAGACCTTATTTTGAGCAGTCTTGTTACCCAAGCGTGAAGATTGAAGCTATTTCAAATTCTGCATGATCCCTCTCCGGGATCAGGGTGTGCTCGCTTTTGCTCATAACTTCCCTTGTGTGCTGTTAGAAGTAGCCCTTCTCAGGCCATGATGAGCCACAGTTTTGCACAGAATTTCACTGGTTGTGAATCACATTTTTTTGTTGCAGGAAAAGATGTGGAAGGAAACAGCCCATCAGCACTGAAGGATGAGACACCACAGACTCCAAACTTCATCAGCAAGGTACTTTGGGACAGGGAACCATGCTTTCATTTCTTCTCAGTGTGTTATTAATCATTCTTACCCTTTTTTTTTAAGTCATTGAGAAAGCCTCTCCCTTTTTTTCTCCTGGAACTGTGTGTGCATATTTTGAGGGAAAGAAAATGAGTATTTTTGCATGGTTGGGATGACAAGGAAGCCTGCACTTTCCTCTGGTTTGATTTCACCTACCACAGAAGAACCTGGTTTATTTGGGCCTCATTTGGCAGTGTAATTAGATGTGGATAATTATGGATGAAAGGTTAATTTTGTCATCAGTGGTGTTCCTGCTATTCTTGATCAGCAAGGCAATCATAAATCTTAATTGTTTTGCAAAAGAAAAATGTAATATTTAGTGAAGTGCACAGCATCTGAAACAGTGAGTGGAGATCCTGGGAGAGAGCTCTGGGAATTAGTTTAACAGGAGAGGAAGAAAAACTAATCACCATTTCCTGAAGACAACTTTTCCATTCAGCCTGTTAGGGAGGTAAAACTGAATCTGAAATCTTTGGATCTCACTGCTCAAAACCTGCCTCTAGATCAAGAGTTATAGAGTGCCAGGGTTTGATTCCCTGTGGAGATGGAATCAACCTTATAAATGAGATCTGGCTTTGAGATTCATATACAGCATTTTTGGCTGCAGCTCCCTAACATGTTTCTGAAGGGTAACTAGAAACAGAAGTGAGACCAGTTAATACATTTTTAACTAAATTTATTTTAAACAATGAAGCTATAAAATGCAAGTAGCACCAGCTGAAATGAAAACATAGCATGAAAGAAACAGCTGCAGACAAGTGATTTCTTGTGAGACATGAAAATAATCTCTGCATCTTCCAGTACATTTCTCTGTGCCTGCCTGGAGCTTGCAGGTTGTTCTGCTGGGATGCCCTGGCAAAGGTCAGCACAGGGAGATGATGATGATGATAAGAGCCTTGGGAGTATGCAACAAGGACTTGTGTATATGTCCTTTACTATTGCTGGAACCTGGCAAGCTGCAAACCGATCTTGGTTTTGCTTTTTCAGGCAGGTTCCTCAAGGAAAATCAGCCTCCCACTTATCCTGGCAGTGGAGAAGCCCAAGGACCAGGTAACTGCATCCAGGGCTGTGTTTTAAAGCTAGATATTTTGCACGCCTTACATGGAGTGGTGTTGAATTTCCAATCACTTAGGAATGTAAAGAAGAAGGACTTTGTCTGGACAGGAGAGCTCAGAGCACTGAAATGCTGTCCAAAAGAGAGTTTGATTTCTGAGATTCAGAATGAACACAGGAACAGGAATGTATTTATGAGAGCTTTCTGGTTAAGACCATGGCTCAGTTGTGTTTTCCCAGTCTCCAGGCCTTCCTTGCTTTTCAGTCTGCTACGGGTATGGTTTTGAAGGGAGAAGCAATCATGGAAGATTTGGGTGCCCACCTTGATTTCTGCCTGCTCTGTGCCTTTGTGCCACTGGGAGCCATTGGTGGGTCTCTCCTAGAGGGTGCCAAGAACAATTGTTAAGAAGAGTTAAGAGGAAATGCAGAGCACAAAACAACTGCATCATATTCTGTGAATCAAAACCCGGACACAAGCTATGCTTTCACTAACCCAAGCTTTTGGTTTTACAAATAGTCAAAGTTACTTAAAACACCAGTGGACTAAAGAGAGACATGACACCAAAACACTGAACCTCAATTTGCCTATTCACTTGCAGTGTTGCAGGCAATTGCTTTGGCTGCTGCAAAGGCCAGAGCTGGGTGTTTCTTTCCTGCTTGGATATTCTGCTTAGACACATGATGTTTGATTCTGAGACTTTCCACCTCACTGGACCTGTGCTGTAGCACCTGTCATTCTCACTTCACCCTTCTTCACCTTGCTGTGTTGTGCAGCACCTTTCTTTCCTCCAGCCATGTATCTTGCCTTCTGTCATTCTTTGACATGTCCTGAGTCTCAGAACAGTAGAGAGTCCTTATTATGAAATGTATTGTTACTTTAAAATTCAGGCAAACTGGTGGTCAGTCTGTTTAATATTTAATTTTTCACATCCACTCAGCTCTAATGCCATAAAATAAAGCCTTACTGTAAGTCAGCTTTCAGAACTGTCAGTAGGAATCTGTCATACTATTCCAGTTTAAAAACAGTGATTCCACCTACTTGAACCAAAGAGAGAAGTGTGCCCTAATCCTAATCCTATTTAGATTCCTGATAAGCGGGGGGTAGGGTGGGGAAGGAATAATTGCTAGAGACTGGACTGTAGGTTTAATTAATAGATTAAAAAGTAAATGTTATAGATTACAGATACATCCCATGGATATATGCCCTTCTTTTGGAGCAGTGTTCTTTCAGCAGTACTTTTTTGAGGTACCAGAGCACATTAACTTCTTTCATTTACAACTCTGCATTGGATTCCCTGCATTGCCAAGGCACATTAATTGTGTTTCTGTTTTACATCTTCATCAGTGAGGTGGAAGCAGTTCTGCATTTTGTTCACTCAGACCATATCCACATTGCATGATGGAGAAGGCTACAGCTTGCCCAAGTTAGCGGAGAGAATGTGGCATAAAAACCCTATAAATATCTGGAACATGTGAGCTGTGAAGACTTTTTACTGCAACCGCACTTCCCTATGCTCATGGGTGGGCTGCTCTCTGAGGTGTGAACACATCCCATTTGTCCTGTCTGTACACACAGTCAAATATTTGATCCTGAAACATTTTCTTTCAATGTGTTTGTGTGGTTCTTGGCACTATATATATTTTTAATTTCAACTGCGGCTTCTTGATCCACATTTTTTGGAACGTATTTAACTCACAATTTAGCTACATATTATGTTGGTAACTTTCTGCAGCACGTTTTCTCTTATATACTTTTTTAAGTGGAATCTCTCTTATCTCCTTTTTCAAAGGGAAAAAAATTAGCTTACTTATTTCAGATTGTTTCTTATATTAGTTTCTCTCTGTTTTAGAGCCCTCTATCCTTTTTTTTCTTGCCTGAGGGCTTATAGTTGGGGTGTGAAAGTATCATCAAACTGTCTCTAAGACTCAAGCTTGTCTCTGCAACCAGGTAGTACAGTTAGCACACACCTGATAGTGACAGGAGGTGCCTTTCTTTTGCGTTGTGCCTCATTTGATGCTGTTAGAGTCCTCTGAGGCACCTTTTATTGCAGTATGCAGTGCTGCATGTTCTCTTTCTTTCTTTCCTATGCTTATCCTATTAATTCTACTGGCTAGAGGGCAGATGGAGTCTCTTGATATGCATGCAGGGCCACAAAGAATTGAGGTATACTTTAAGAGATAGAAAAAATCCTGAGGCTGGAGCTCAATGGTACTTCACTCTTTCCAGTCCCTTGCTAATGCTGCAGTGAAGTCTATGACATTTTAGGAGTGCGGCTGTTGCATGCACGGTTATGTGATGTATTGGAAGGCAAAGCATTGTGAATGAGTTTTTCCACATGCCCAAATTGTTCAGGTCTTTATTGTGTGATTTGTAATCTGAAATACAAATATAACTGACTGCTAGAAATTTATTTTAGCTGCACAGTGATTTGAAACTGCACATACTGTTCACTTGAGATTTAAGCTACAGTTCCCATACTTTCTCAAGCTCACCCTGCTTGATCTATGAATCATTCTTCTGACCTCTGAGGTAACTCCAGTCACAGTTACACTTGGGACTAACACAGAAGATCATTCACAAATGTGGCAAGTTACAAGGCTACCTTTTCCTCTGTTCTCCCTTAGCCAGCAAACCAAGGAATTGTTTGGCAGACAGACCCAGATACAGCAGGAATCACCTTGGAGAGGCTCAGGAGTGAAACATGCACTGTGTGTGTTAAGCACAGCTTAATGGGAGATTCTGGCCCTTGCAGATGATGGCTATGCCCAACTGGACCCTTGCTGTCTTTTCTTTACCATACTTCATGCTCTCCATGTGTGGATGAAATTACTTGGGAGCTAGTTGTTTCTATGAACACTTAAACTCAGTTCCTGTGAGCCCTGGCTCAGCACATTTTACTTCCTCAATTCCATATGCAGCACTTTAGGGTTGTCACAGTTGTCCACAGAGGTCTTTGCAGCTGAGGTCAGCTGAGCAGAGGTGTAGCCTGGAGTATCCAGGGAAAATCATGTTGAAGGGGTAGGATTTTGCATGTGAAAAGGAAAACATGGAGCATCCCTAACTTGTGTAGATACATACAATCCCTGAAAACACCCAGATGCCTCACAGAGGTGAATGTAGACAGCAGTAACTCAAAGTTGATAACTTTGGGTAAGCCACAGCAGTGCAATCATGTCAGCATAGCTCACTGGTGATCGTAATTCCTTAATCTAATGTTTCTGATTATGACCATGAGAGAAAATGGAGGTGCTGAAATTGAAATTATTTATTAAACAATTTAGCAAAACTACAGGTCCAGTTGTTTTTCATTGTTCACTTTATTTAAACTCAGCCTAGGGACAAAAGCTGTGCCTATATCTGGAAGGGAAATCAAAACTGCTTCAGCTTTCTGCTGGCAATAAGTCTATGACAGTCATGTGAAACAGCATCTTTCTCAGTGTCCAACTTCCCATCTCGCCTCCAATGGTTTTTAGAAATTCTGACCTTGCAGAGCAAACTTCCCATGCAAGGCACACTTAAATGATCAAACAGAAATCCTTTGAGGTCTGTGAATTTTTCTTTATGTAATATAATTTGATGCAATGGAGCCAAGGATTCCACTAAACACTGGTATAACTTGATATTTGAAGTTGCTTGGATGGCTGAATTTCACCAGTTATTTTCCCCAGATGCTGCTGTCATGTCAACTGTTTATTTGTACAGGCTTTTCAGTTTATACTAATCATTGTGCTATTTCAAAGTTGTAAACACAGTCATTGTATCTTTGTAACATTGTTGAAATAAGAGGGATCATTATTTTGATTTTTTTTCCAACTGGAAAGTTATAGTTGAAGATTATTCAGCTTGCTGTAAAGCAGCATTATCAGTTGAAGGGTACTCTTTCCTACTGCAAAGGTGGTTTGTCAGCAAGAATTGTTTCACTGACTCTACTGTGCTTTGGATGAGCTGTTAATTCACAACAAAAGTAAAAAGTTTTCAAAAAGAACTGCTTATAGTATAATAAACCCAAACTTTCTTACATTTGGTTGAGATATCTGTGAATATTCACACGAGTAACATGGAGTTTCTCAGTTATAATGTCAAACCCAACTTTTCCATAGTTTTTATATGACTTAAAAAACTTTTCTTTCATTTCTTTTATTTCCGTGTGATCATGATTTGTAGCAATTATACATGGAAAAGATACTGGAGAAATTACATCTGACCAAGGACATGTCACTGATTTTGTGAAGCATAGCTTATGACCCCAGCTCCTTTTGTTCTGCCTTCAAATTCCCATCTGATCTTGTCTTTCTCACTCTTGGATGCAAAGAAGACAAAAGGGCAACTTGTAAGCTGTCACTGCTGCTAGCATGTAGAGCACAGCTTGAGAATGAGTTTATTTAAATGTTTCTGATTTGGAACAGTTCTGCCTGTTGTGCAGCAAGGATTGCTTGTGCTAAGTAACAGGATATTCCTCTTGCTGTTGTCCTAGGCAAGGCTGGCATGCTGATGTGCTGGCATCCCCCACACCAGAGTTGATCACAGGCTGCTTTTCTGTGAAATGATTTGGTTCCTCTTGGAAATGAAGTCACCAAAAAGACTCTGGATCAGAATAGCACTATTGTGAGGACTCTGCATGCTCTCTTACAAAGCCTGGCAGAAGTGTTAGGGTATTGTGATGACTGCTGACAATCAACAGTGAATCTCCAGAGCTCCAGGACTGATGAAAGGGTGCAAAAACTTAACTGGGATAAAAAGTATGTTTTTGAGTACAGTACCGCCCATTGTCAGCAATGAGATCATCACTTGCTCCTGAAAAGGACAGGTTTGAATAGAGAACTGAAAAGGGACAACAGTTCCTTCTCCCTGTGAGTGCTGCAACATGCTCTGGTGAAAGTTTATAGCAGGTTAACAGACTTCCCTCTTTATGGGAACCAGTATATGGAACGTCTTACTGCTTTCTTATTAGAATACTCCAGTGGGCTTTTTCTTTCTTTAAAAAGGACACAAATTCCTTACTCTCCCGTTGTACAAAGTCCCATCTGTGGCCAGTATTGTTCACATGTTGCTGCAGAGAGCGGGGGCCAGACTATGATACCCTGCACAAGTATTTTCTCAGGGTCCTTGGAAGACTTGCTGTGATGACAAATGGCTTCTCTTAGTTTTCTGCCAGGCTGGAAAAGGCAGGGCAGTAGAAAGACATCATTAAATGCTCTTGATGTGTCTTAGCAATGTGAGACCCTGCTGGGTCTTGGGAATCTTTAGAGTTGATGGCCCAAATTTACTGAATCTTATGTATGCCACAAGATACAATCAAAACCATTAAGACAGATTAATGTGAAAATATGAAATCATCACTTCAAGTTACTTAGCAGGTTAATCCTAGGGGAACTATCATTGCTATCAGCAGCATGGGGACCTAGGGTATGCTGTCCTGGGGACTCAGATCCCACCTGTCCTGTGAGAAAGCAGGAAGTTTAAACTCAGAAACACAGTGCTTTTTGCTCTATAGAGCTGGAGATTGATCATGTTTCCTTGCCAGCACACCACGGTTTAGGATCAGTGATGGTGTATCCACAAAAGCATAGCAAAAGGGAAAGTTGGGAGGGAGAAGCAATCAGTCTGCCTCCTTAAAAACTAAATAGGGAACTGTCAAAAGTCCCGAGTCAGGCACATCTGAAAGCTTGTCCATGGCTCCTAGTTAAAACCATGGCTTAGTTATAACATTTTCTCTCTCTTCATAAGGCATTTTGCAACCATCTCGGGGAACTGTGGCATTGGTCACACAGCTGGTAGGTACATCATAATATTTGGGATGTAGAAGCACAAAAACTTATTATTCGATGCCTAGAGATTCTTATAAGGGCAGTGAGTACCTATGCTACTTCTTCTTTCTCATCCACTCTCAAGCCTGTCATGGTGACTACCATCCCTGTGACCCCTGTTTCCCCTTACAGGCCAGGTTCACAGATTCACCATGTCCAGGTGTAGCCCAAACCTGGGGCGGGAAGTGACTGAAGGAAGCAGCACAGTGGTTTAGGAGCCACTGCAGCATCCTCCAAAGCTCTTCTTCCAGCTGCTTTAACTAAGTGAAGGACCAGTTTGAAATGGTTTCAGACAAGTTCCACTGTATTTATTGAGCTCCTAAAGGCTGTGGTGATGTCAGGGGAGATTATCCCTTCCTCAGCTGTCATATGCTGTGCACAGCAGTATTGGCTGGAAATGGGCGCTGGTGTCCTTGGTCATGGAGTCAGCTCTCCCAAAGAATCAGAATCGGTGTCTGTCTGTGTTAACATCCCAGGTTTGAAGGCTTGTGCTTGTTCAACCCTATTTTTAGCATGACCCAGAGAGACTCTAAGGAGGAGTCAGGTGGGGCTGGTGGAACAGTGGAAGTGCCTCTGTGTCAGTGCCAGTTCCCCACAAGCAGCAGGTCTAGGCTCAGGTTTGTTGGAAGCCTTTCTGAATCCAGCTGCAAGCAAATCTTCCCAAGCCAAGTGAGTTTAGGGGCCAAAATGCCATGCTTTATATAAGCACTGAGGTCTAATTTTCTATATAACAGGCAACTGTAACTTGTTTTAGTTTTGCAAAAAGCATTCTTTGTATTCTGGTGCTTTGCAGGCACCTGAGCAGTATTTCCTAGAATCTTGGGAACATCTGTGCTTTTTCTGCCATCACTCTAGCTAATGAGGACTCGTAGGCAGTGTTTCTCTCTGTGTCTGATCTCTCAGGCCAGAGGGAGTGAAATTACTAATAAACAATTGCCTGATAGTTGTGTCTCAAGGACAGGACATCCCTCCTGCTAATTGAAAGAAAGGGGAGAATTCTTTTGACCAATTTCAGAGGACACATCTCGAATCATGAAAGGATAATCTCCTAATAATGCTGAAGGATTCTTGCTCAGAGGTATTTAGGCGCTTGGAAATGTTTCTTCATCGAGAAAGCCTTACAGCATATCTCCCAAATGTCTACTACTGCCCTTTGAAATGTGACGAAGACCCTGTGGGCACAGCTCTCTGCTCATACATCACATCATCTGTGCAGTGGTCCCCACCATAAACCTTGTATTTTTATAGTGAAGTCCAAAGCACGAGATATGAATCAGAGACAGCAGTGCAGGCAGAGGAGGGAGGCTTATCTTTCTGTGGAAACAAAAAAGGCAAACATTTAATAGTTTTCAGGAGTCCAGGAGCTGGCCTTTACTTTGACTGGATCCAAGCTGGATTTTAAATCAGAGTCAGATCAGCGCTCTCACTGGCCTTTGTGTGTCATCATAGAGTTTTCATTTCTCTGTTTTTAAAGTATCGTGTAGTTTTGGTTTTAGTGAAAGAGTACTACAGGGCAACGTGAGAACAAGTAACAGGTTCTGCAGTGACTGTGGCTCTGTTGCAAATTCTCTATTGCAAAACTTTCTGCCCCTGATTTCTAATTCTGCATCATCTACAAGGAGTTTTGCTCAGTTGAGCAGGCATCCTTCTCTCCTAGTTTTGCTCCTGCCCTAGTCTCCAAGGCATAGTTGATGGCCTGTTTGCTGTGATCTGGTCATGCATTTCTGAGTTTTTCTCTGAGTCATGTGAAAAGGACTGATATGGCTGTCATTAAACATTTTCCTGCTCACACTAATGTACAGCATTGTTCATGGCTGTAGTGGCCCAAGAGTTTTCTGTGCCACTGGGAAGTGGGTCACTCAAAACTGAAGATGCTGTAAAATTGTTACATCAATTTGTGACATAAAGGAGAGAAATTCTGAGAGCCCGGTGGGTTTATTTCACATCATAGCAGTGAATTCATAAATGGGAAATATATTTGATACATTTTTTCCTTAGTACAGCTCATTTTTGTGTCACACTCATTAAATCAAGGTGACAGAGGGCTGAGCTTTTTTACAAAACTGTCGTGTGTGAGTGGGAGAGACAGTGTCTGACCCCAAAAGATCACGGTCTGAATGCATCAGACACATGAAAGGAAAGGAAGGAAGAGAGGTTCAGAGAGAGAAAGTAACTTCCCCAAGGTCACATAAAAAGCAGCAGAGTCCAGACTATACCATAATTCTTTCACCACTAACCCTGCCCAAGTTTTGTACAATTTGCTGACAGAACCTTTCTGTGTGGGGGTCCTCATTGTGAGCTGGGCTCTGGAGAGCTGCACTTTCTAAGCATGCTTGATTTTGGTAACAGTTATGCTGTCATTATGCCTAATGAAAGTAAAGCATTTCTGGAGCCCACTAGCACAGTCATGAGATCAGCCTGTAGTTTCTGAAAGTGAATATAAACAGCACTGACACCATCAACCATGATTTGAAGTGATTGTGTATATTTTGTGCTTCACATTGCAAGGTCAAGATGAAGGTGATTTGCTGTATTATCTGTAACATGATTAGGTCATTTCTTGCTGCACTGGTTTGAGAACAAAACCAGTGA
>VWYI01047951.1:0-23651 GCA_013399455.1 Anthoscopus minutus
CCACTTCCCGCTTATCTCTAGTTTAAATCTGAAAATCAACTAAAAGATGCTTTTGTTTAATAGTAGTTATCCTAGAAAGCTGAAAGTCCAAGATTTTCCACAGCTCTTCTCCTGCCACTTCGCCTTCCCTCTTATCCTTTTCCCTTCCCATCTGCTATACACTGCCTTTCAGCTTAAGACAAGCAGGAAGCTGCAGGCACCTTGCTGCAGGACAAGAGCATTGGATTTACATTATACAAAGGCTCAAAGGAAAGACTTAGTCATAATTTACATCTTTACTCTTCATAACTCTTTAAGTAACACTAACTAACTCACAGAACATTTCTGCATCTAAAAGGGTACTGACTGAACATCTATTGTCAGCTTGGCTACCTAGATTATTTAGCAGTGCTTAGACTCTATGGAGACTAGCAATATGCAGAACAGAAAACCAGATGAACTAGGAAAAACCTGAAAGATTCAGTCAGCCTATTTCCCTCTCTTTGGCAGAAGTCAACGTTTTGAGAAAAAATGGGAGAAAAGGGTCTCATCCTTCAGTACACCTGTCCAGCCATCAACAGATTAAGGACTTTCTGAGCAGGAGCTTGCTTTTGTATGTCTGTGTTGGACAGCCTTTGCTGGACCTTTCTCCCATGCAGTATTCCATCCTTGTTAAATATATGATGGATCATAAATATATGTTTGATCTCTGAAACATCTTGTGATGCTGATTTCCTCCATTCAATTATGTCTTGTCCAGAGAAGTGTTTCTTAAAGCTGGGTAGTGCTGATGCTCTGATCTCTGGTTATATTACAAACAGTAAATAGTTACTCTCTATCATATAATAGTTTTGTTTATATTTACATATATCTCATATAGTGGTTTGTTGGTTTTTTTCCCCATAGATTGTAATAGTTTAGTTGGCGGATTCTTAAATGAAATGGTCGATCTGATAAAACCTGGAACTAGCCTGGTTCCTGTTTGCATCGAAGTCCAGAGAGCAGCTTGCACAGGATAAAGATGGGTTTCCTTTGATTAAACTAATAATTTGTAACCCATATTATCTTGCTGCAGTGATACATGATGCAAAAACTGCAGCTTCCTGGAATCCATAGGAGAGACAGACCTTGAAAGGCAGAACTAGAAAACAACGGGTTTCCCATTCTGTAGCAAATGACACAATTCTGCTTTTCTCTTTTCTCAACTCAAATTAAAATAAAAGGCACACAAAACTTTTCTCATAAAGTGAAATAAACCAGTAAAACCAAATACTCCAATCATGTGTATTTTCTTGACTCAATAGATACATGAAATAAAATCTTAAAAACTTAATTTCTATCATCACCCTAAATTTTTTCTATATGTTTATTCTTAGTGAAATATTCCAAATTCTGTTATTTTCTATTCTAATTTCATCAAAATAGATCTTGTTTATATAAATGAACATATCTCAGTATCTTTTTTCCTTAACAAAAAAAGCTAATTTACTGAGAGAAACTACTTCTGCAATGCATTCTATCTATGAAGAAGCCCCACGACACACACCCAGGATTAATGACTTTAATGTCAGGCACCAAAGCACTGTGATCTCCAGATGTTACCAGAATATAGGATGGTCCAGAACCTTGGTGTACATAATGGCTCCCTTTGAACATAATGGCTCCTTTTGAACTAATTTTCTGATCCTATAAAATATGTATAAAAGTTCAAAGTTATGTTAATCACTAAGGACACCAGAAGAGAAAAAGGAAATTATGTATACTGCAAGGTTGATACAAACTACATGAAAAATATACTCAGAGAGTAAAAAATAGAAGGATCTTTAGATTGGGGCACCATATGGGTCTGAGAGTATTTCCTATTTTTATTATAGACCAAAGCAATGGAGTAGAGTCTTCCTACACTATGAGATGACACTATCAGGGACATATGGCAGGGGCACTGAGAGTATGATAAGAATTTGTTAAGTGATGTTCACCAATGAAATACTTGAAAAGACAACTCAGGATAATCATAAATAGGTGCAAGCACAAACTGCTACACCAAGGAAGGAAAAAAATCAACTTCACATAAAAACCTGCTGTAAGTGGAAAGAAGTAACCATGTCTTTGTGTTCACAATGAAAATAAATGAGAGTTAAAGCTCTTAAATTGCAGCAGGAATAGCTTAGATAGGAGAAAACCTTCCCAAGCACAAAGGAGAGCACTGAGACGGGCAATCTGGTCTATAATGCTTCCATTACAGTAAGTCTTCAAGTTCGGCTTAAACAAATGTGAAAGAAATGATAGAGACATTGGCAAGACCATGCTGGAATCAAGGATATTCAGAAGTTGTCTAGAAACCTCCTTGCCAGCTCCGTGGTTCTTTGAAATCTCATCTGTTTGTATGGCTTTCTGAAACAGCAGCTGAACAGACTACAGATCTTCTTTTTCTGGCCATTGGCTTGACCCAGCTTGGCTTGACCCATTGGCTTGGCTCCAGCCAAGTTTGGCCTGCGAGGCAGAGGGAAATCCAGGATCACTACTCCAAGTGAACCCTGCAGAGAGCAAGTAGACACCAAATTTCTGGAACAACTTTGTTCTAGTTTATGAACAAGAGCTTTATATCAGAAAAATGTCCCTCTCCTAAATATTTCACATGAACTGCAATTCATATGTGTGTGGAAAACAGTGCTCAAAGTTGTTCCTCTAGCAATTGCCCATTTAAGGAATGAAAGGCAAAAAAAATTCCTGAAAATCATTCTGTGACTTTACCATAGCTTTGGTTTTTGTTTCTTCACATGTCTCTGATCAGAGATGGACAACTGAGCACGGATCTTTCTCAGCCAGCTCCCATCAACTCTCATTGTGCGTTGGTTGTTGCTGTGGGGTTGGATCTGGGGGGGGAAACTGCCAGGCAATTGGGACAATCCTTGTTTAGGGAAACCCACTCTGCTTTAGAATACTTCATAATAACCTTTGTCCTCAGAGAATTTCAGTTCTTCTGTCTTCTATCTCTAATTCACAACTCTAAGTTGTTTTCAGTATATTTCAGGAGGTGAGGTGCTTGTGCACATCCCCAAAGGAATCTGGGATAGCTGTAAAATGCTAATGCTCTAAACTCCCGTGTCTTTTCTTGTAGGATAGAAAATTGAGAAATCAAGCTTCTCAACTCCTTTTTCCTCCACAATGCCACATTAATGGTTTTCAACTGCTTCCAATTTTAAATCCATAAATATTTTCTAACACATGGATTATCCCAACTGACGACAACTGGATAATCAAGCCCACTGACAACAAACTTGTGCTCTTAGTAGGAGATGAGGTTATACTTTTTAGGAGTAATCCACAATCCCTCAGGAGTCCGAAGAGCAGAGTCTGAAAATCCCTAGCTTTCTTTACTTCAGCTTTCCCTAAAAACAACAGCAACAACTATAAAAATTCTTCTGTCCCAGAAGGTCATTACTTGTGTTTAATAGAATTAACAGAACTGAACTGCAAAAGGAAAAGTGCCTATTTTCTTTGGTGGATTTCCAAGGCTCTGCATGGCAATTGAGCCAGAGCTCTGTCATGGGCACTGAAAACAGATGAAGGCTGTGGACAGACTGGCCCTGATGTATAGTAAATCTTAATTAGGTTTTCCAGCTCTTTGCATGGGGAATTCCAATAAACTGCTTCTCTTCTTGAGATTCATGCTTTGTCCTTGCAGACAGATTTGTTTATGTGTCCCTAAAGTACATATATAGGAAGCTTATGCTTCCACTTATCTTTACACTCATCTACCACATTTGCTTAGGTGAAGCTCTTGTGCTAAATAGCTGCAAGGTCTGATGATTCCAGCAGAAGATGGAGCAGCTTAATTAGGAAGGCAACGATGACTCCTTCCTCTTTATTGCACTGTATAGACAGAGGTAACTCATAAGCAACCCTTGGGTAACTGTTATCATTAGGGAAACTGAGGAACTATAAATTGTTTGGTGATTATGGCAGATGATGTCAGAGACAGAACAGTAACCCTGTACCTGCTCTCTTGTATTCCTATGCAGCCCATGATCCCTTCTTGAAGATTTTCCAATACAAAATACAAATGTATATTCAGTTTCTTTGACACGTATTTTTTTGTAATCTGAATTGATCATGTCTGAATTAACTGAAATTGTTGCATGAAAATACATAATATATCACTGGAAAGGGCTTTCTGTGAAAAATAAGGTGGTATTCAATAAATTCTGCTCTTCAGAAATCCAGTAGCACTATAGACCCAATCTTTAGAATGAGTTTTGAAGACAAACAGTTAGAAGGGTTCCAATTCTCTGGTTTATAAATGTTAACAGTCTCTTGGAGAGGCTGCCACTGGAATAACTTTGTTCCTTTGAGGAAGATGTCTTTATAAATGATTTCTGAGCTTTGTATTTGTTCAGTTTGGATTACCATCAAAAGCATTCTTCATAGGCCTCAGGCATTTACACCTAAAATGTCACCTGCAAATGAAAGTGTGCTGTGTTTGCTGCTTCAAGAAGGAACAAGTTTTCTGATTATCTAAAACTCTGTCACTAAAAAGTATTCAGATACTGAATCAAAATCATACTTTGTTCAAATCTCCAGTGTGCTTTACACAGTCAGCTGAGATGTTTCTACAGCTTCCTTTCCATGTAAAACTTCTGGAACTTTGGGGGGAAAACTGCTGCTGAAGTGCTATCCTATTTGCTATATTATCTATAATAAGAAATTAAAGAATACTAAGAAAGTAATTGCTGTAGCTTAAAATTAAAAACTCTCAGGTCTCTGCATGGCAGAAGAATTGGAAAGACAGAGAAAGAGGTACTGTTCATGGTATAGGAAAACGAAGTTAGGGATTACTTAGCCAAATAGGACAAATAAAAATCAATGGATGGATTGCTTGGAGGAGCTGGCCAATGCCATTGGGAAGTTGCTTTCTATTATCTAGGAAAAGTTGTGGCAATTAGGGGAAGATCTCAATGACTGAAAAAAGGCAAATGGTATGCCTGTTGTAAAATCTAAAGCAGCAGGATCCACAAGCATGTCCAAATGCAGCCACTAAGTTAATTGGAGGGGGATGGAGCACCTCTCCTATTAGGAAAGACTGAGAAAATTTGGATTGTTCAGCCTGGAAAAGAGAAATCCTTGGGGTGACATAATTAGGGCATTTCAGTACCTGAAAGTAGCCTACAAGAAAGATGGAGTGAGACTTAACTAAAGCATGTAGTGACAGGACAAGGTGGAACAGATTCCAACTGAAATAGAGTAAGTTTAGATTAGATGTTAGGAGGAAATTCTTTACTGTGAGGGTCCTGAGGCACTGGCACAGGCTTCCCAGAGAAGTTGTGGATGCCCCATTCCTGGTAGTGTTTAAGGGCTCTGAGCAACTTGACCTAGTGAGAAGTGTCCCTGACCATGGCATATGGGCTGATACTAGATGATCTGTCATCTAGTTGATACTAGATGTCCCTTTCAACACATTTTATAATCCTATGATGACTCTATGAACTATAAACCTGAAAAACTCAGTCCTCAGGAAAATTTTGGACTGGATGAGTGGAATAAAAGTGGGTGGAAATTGGCCGGGACAGCTGGGCCCAAAGGGTCTCCATCAACAGTTTGAGGTGGCTGACTATGAGTGGTGTGACACCCAGGGGTCCTTGCCAGGTCAGCATCCTTTGCATCTTTAGCAATAGTCTAGATGACAGGGGTGGCCTGTCTCTTTATAAAATCTGTGGAAGGAGCAGCTGTGTATGCTGGAAGGCAGAGGTGCTGTTCAGAGAGCTCAAAATCCAGAAGTGGCCTGACATGGACTTCAGAAAATTCATGAAAGACAAAACCAAAGTCATGTATTGGAAGGGGATAACCCATTGCCACAGAACTGGTGAGGGATGCACCAGCAATTCTGCAGAACAGGAGCTGCTGTGCAAGAAACACCAGCAAAACCTCATGGCAATGAGGTAATATATTTTTTTTGGAAATAGGGCAGCCAACGGGTCCAAGGAAGTGATGTTTTCTGAATATTACACTTTGTGACTCCAGAACAAGAAAGGCCAGAGGAGACATACTCACCCTGGCTGGATGATCAGCTTGTTCTCATCATTTTTTATCATTCCAATATAGCAATTACATCAGCTGTGTTCTGCTGTAATTTTAAACTTGACTCTAAACCAATGGAAACTCTAAATAGTTGAGGACGAAGCAAGCCCTGAAGAATCCTATTAGAATACTCATCATATGATTTAATATAGGAAAGTAGTCAGAGAGCTGCAAGCCAGACCTTAATATATTTAACCTCTGTCCCTTCCATCAAGAGCAGCATACTCGTGGTCTTCCTGGAATGCTACTGAATGCTTTATTTTTATTCAGCTTTTAATACTGATGCCATTACAATTTGTTTTCCAGGAATGAAATCTATGAATGCACAGATATTTCTGCTGTTGTTCCTAACAACCATTCTAGGTCATTATACATGTATTGAGAAATCTCAGAACATTTCCATACTATCAATGTGTCTTATTTTTCATACAGTAAATTTTCTAAAGGTAAAAAACCAAATAAATTGTGGAGAGAATCTTATTTTACTTCCTCACTTTTTCCATTGGCAAACATCTCCAAATTCCTTACAGAACTCTGACTAAACTCTTTTTTTATTATTATTATTAGTAGTATTTCTTCTTTCTATTTACTTCATTGTTTGCATAAGCTTCACCAAAGTCAAGGACAGTTCTAGGAATAAGGCTTGAGTGACTTGTACTTCCGAAATGCCTATTTAATATGTCTGCACTGAACTCTGTGTGTTAATGTAGAACACTTGTTTTTTTTAGGATCAACAAATGGCAAAGACTTCCATCTGAAAAAGAATATTCCCACCCACAGAAATAGAATTCAGCTTTCCTAAGCAGCAAACAATAGAGAATTAAGATGTCTCTCAGAGGCACAGCCAGAATAAAAACAACCACACCCCAAATCCGAATGAGATCCTCAGTTGGATATTTTCAGTGTTTCTTTTCTGAGACAAAAGTCTTTTCTGCTACTAAAAATCTGAGTTGGAGAAGCAAATTTATTGATGTTTTTTGAGATGTTTAGGAATTGCATATGCTTCCAGGAAGAACCTATTTATTAAAAGGGCCATTTACTCCAATCTCTCTCATCCAAACTTTTGAAGAGTAAGCATCTAAAAGGAAAGAATAAATACAACCTTACTGATATTCAAAGAAAGAGTGACAAAATAAGAGAAAGAAGTCTACTAGCCAAAAAGTGCAAGAACCATTAGAATTTATGATTTAAACATCCCAATTTAAATTTTCATGACTAGATTAATGAGCTTTTATAATACTAGTACAGGATTGAAACCATTGGAACTTTTATTTCTAGGATCCTAAAAACCAAGCAGAATGTCAGTGTTACAAACTAATTTGTTGTAATATTAGTATAAGATTATTTTAAAGTTGTCTTGCTTAAATTTATTAAAAAAACAAATTTTAAGAGCTATGGAATACCAGCTACTTAACCCATGTGCTGTAATTCTTTAATTGTGACCACCAAGAAAACTTTTCCAAATGAAATGCATCGCAGATACTGAAGAGAATACCTAGAAATAAAATAAGAAATTTGGCAATGTGTTTAGAAGTTCAGCAACATATGATAGCGTTTTGCAAATGTTTTTGGTTTCATAGTTCAAATTACCTCTGGGATCATCAAGTTAATGACAGTTCCTTTTTCACAACTGTAATTAGGATTATCTAAATGTTGTACAAATCAAACACAAGAGTTTTTGATATTAAGAAATCTAGTCTGAAATGGCTGAGGCTTAAATGAGAAAGAAACATTTTATTATGAAAATGCTTGTAATATTTGCTGGCAGATTCACTGATATTTTAAAGGCCAGCAAAACCCAGGTACTATCATACCCTTTGAGTAACACATGGCAAAGAATTTCATCTTGTATCTACTGCATCAAGCCTATTCCTCCTGCTTCAATTGCCTTGTACTTTTTGAAGGGCACCTAAGTCTTGCTTTACACATTCAAAATGACAGAGAATTCACCAAGTTTGCAACGTTCTTCTGTAGCTTGCTAACCTTATTGGAAAAAGGGGTTTGGTTTCATCCACTTTCAGTTTGTTTAGACTCAAATAGCCTGAATTGCAAATGAGAAATATAAGACAAAAGCCCTCTTAAAACTACCAGGAAAATTTGCATTCAGGCACTGTGCCTAATTGCCCAACTCCATCCCTCTCTCCAACAGTATTATCCTAGTTGTATTTCTGCATGGTCTGTGTCTAGTCTATGTGAAACAAAAAAACCCTTGCAAATCTGATGCTTCCTGTTAATTATTAGTAGACAGTACTCCATTGTGCCAAAACAAGACTAGCCCAAGCAGAGCAAAGGTGGAAGGAATTGTTTGTAAAGCATTGTCAAAATTTGTCTGGTAGTCTAATAAAACAACTTAAGACATCATAAGCTACAGAATATTCCTTTAATTAAATGATTAATCTCAAGGACTTCATTAACTGTATTAAAATCAGATAAGGTCACAGGAAAGACTAATATAACTGAGTACTATGTTAAACTATGAGCCTTTTAAGGAAACCACCTTCATAAAAAGTTGTAAGAAATTTATTTTTTTTAATTACTCCAGAGTAATTTCTAATTTCAAAGGTCCATTTTTTTGGAACAATGATAAATTAGAGAACAGATGAATTGTTTTACAGATTAATACACACAGTTCTTTCTGCAATCAAGATTTTAAATGGGTCTAATAGCCTTAGCATTTACAGTAGGTTCCTAAAGTGCCAAGCAATTATAATTGTTCTCTTAGCATACTGGTTTAATTTAATACCACCCAAGTTGCAAAAGATTTGGCTTTTGCAGTGGAACACACTCATTCACCATATTTCCTTTATGAATGATAAAATATTTATTAGGAAAGGAATGCCCTGGAAAAAGCAATACCGTATTGCTAATTATCAGACAACAGTTCTGGTAAATCTGACTTACCGAGATCAAGACTGGGGCAAGACATGCATGTACACCATAAGCCCTTTACCTCTCATTTCCACATAGAAACAGTAGTTGGTGTTGGCACTGAGTTCAACAGATGGCCAGAGCAGTGCGAAGTCAGCAAATATAAAAATGTAGCACCTATGGAGTACCTATAATTACCTAGGTGCTTGTAATACTATCCATAAAGTTTAGTTCTGTGAGTAGTGTCAGGAGTTTTGTCCAGCTTTTTGCTTCGCGAGGAGACATTTGCCTTGAGTTTGTCACTTTGCCAAATACCTGGAGCCCTACATGTGATTCCCTGTACTAAACATCTCAAATGGCAAGTGACACAAATGCTACATAGTAAAGTGAAGAAGTTTAATGCCTACTGTTCAGAGATTTTTTTTTTCCCTTCCCTCATCTTGTAGGAAGGTTTCTGTCAAGGGCAACACCCCTTTCCCCTGCAGCATCAAGTCCAAGGCTTTTCAGCATTGGCTTATGAAGCCCTAGACTGTACATTTGATATTTCATCTGTTTTTATTTTTTTGGAAATAAAAAGAAGCTTAGAAATTAGATCCAGAGAGGCTGCCTGAGACTGTGGGCAGTATAAAAAAGGTGATCCGACAGGCAGCATTTCATGCATCACAGTGAAGTATCACTTCCAAACAGTGACACAGCCAAGAAGGAACAGAGGTTATTCACTTATAATTTGGGAGTTTGCTCACTTCTTCATGTCCAGCTGGCAACCTCAAGTCAAGGAGTTTTCCTGTTACACTACTTTGTCAGACATGTCCCTGGCTGACACTGAGCAGAGGGGTAAGTTTGGCACCAGTGTGCCAGCAGGCTTGCGCTGGAGTCTGGTGCCACAGGGGTGATGGGGACAGGGGTAAGAGAGGGCAGCATGTGCCAGAAAAGAGGTAGATTTAACCTCTTACATAATATGAAAGGAAATAATCCGAGTCAAAATCTGGTGTCAGGACAAAATACAGCATATTTTAGATGAAGGTAATAAAAAAGCACTATGAAAATGTAAAAATGAGAGAAATGATACATTATAGTATTTGTTTGCCACATCTAAATGACTAATAGATTGGGTTAACAATGAATTTTTGATTTCTGAAGAAACATTAAAATTAGATGAACTACTGGTTTATTAATTTCTGGAAGAACAATTCTTCCTTTTTTGCAGTGTAACTAAAAATCAAGTCGCTGTGGAGACAGAGAAACACAACCATCAAGGTTCAAAGTGACATAGTAAAAGGAGTTTCACCTTTAGGCCACTAGTTGATTTTTAAAAGAGGAATTGAAACATGCCTTTGGGGAGTTGTTTGATGTCCTGGGTCAGCTTGATCTCAAATACAGCTTAGTTCCTAACAGACAAGTGTTCCCGTCATAAGCACTGCAGCAACAGACAACGACCCTGACAAGCAGAAAGGAGCATCCTTGAACCAGTTTTCCCGGAAATAATGCGTCACAACAGCCAGCCATTCCTTTGCAAAAATACAAAAACACCTGTTTTCATCTCCCCAAACACCTAAAGCTGAACTAATGGTTACTGGATTCCATAATACAAATACAAACACTTCATCCTCCCATCTCAGATTCCAAAGGCTTGCAGGGAAGGCTGATCCAGACCAGGGCTGCTACCTTAGGAACTGCTCTAAATCACATTTGAAGCATTTTGGTCATCATGAAGTATCTGTGATCACCAGACACTTCAATTTTTCAACAAAAATATCCTAGCACTAGTTTTTTAACCTTTTCAGACACTGAAGTAATTAGTTATGAAAAAATAAGTCAACAAACCAAATAAATAAAGCCAACCAACTTATCTTCCCACCTATATTAGAAAATTCTAGCCAAACTTAATTTGGGATTTAGTGTTGCAAAGGAACAGCCTTTTTATACATTCCTAATGAAAAAAAAATGTAATCAAACACTTTAAAAGAAAGATGAGAAAGACAATTGCATAATTATTAAATGAGCAGTCTTAGGTCACCTCAAACTGTCAAACCACATCATAGAATACACCACCCCACAAACCCCCCGTTTCCTCTGATTTATGCTTCATGAAAAAGCAAAACAAATGTTATACAAATATTTTCAGTAGCTGAAGACTAGCTATCAGTACAAAAACCACAACTGCAGACATTCCTCACTGTTGGGCTGAACTGTTCTCAAAATAATCCAGTATAAAGGCCACTGAGAAATACTTCTAAAATGCTTCAGTCAAAAAACCCCAGAGCACTGTGTTTGGTGCAGATCACCTTGCTTGTGCATTAGAAGTATTATTTAGGCTTCAGTCTATGGTTTGCTAAGGACTCTGAACTCATGGCCTCTCTCATCCTAAAATCTCAGACTAATCACTGCTGTTTAGTAGCTTTTCATTGCATGTCCATTAAAAAAAAACACGCTCAAAATAGCAGAGATTAAGAAGCTACAGTCTCTTTGGCTATCTCAGCTATGAACAGCTCTGAAAAACACACGTAGTGTTGCCTTCTGTAGCAAAAGAAGTAGGAGGAGAACATTAATAGCATCTAATAAGGTGAATCCCAGAATCCATTTCACACCGAAAAGGGGGAAATTCTAGAGAAATTATATCAGAAACCATTCTTATTGTTCAAGAAGTACACCATACTTTCTCTTGCTGTTGCAGAAACAAAGCCACCAAGTATATCTTCAAGAAAATATGTAAATAAAATTGATGAAGTGTCAACACTTGGCTGCTTGTTTAAATTGAACAAAATTATAAAAGCTGTTACAGAGTGTTCAATTTGTTTCAATGTTATTATATACCATAAAGGCTCATTCAAGCAAGGATAATACTGCAGACAAGGCACCAAGATTAGAAGATGTCTTAGACTTCTCCCAGGAACAGCATGAAATACAATCTAAAGCAGCCAAAATTCTTTTAGTGGAGCTAATTTCTTCTCTCTGGGGTTTGATGAAGAAAAGAATCAGTGTTCCTTTATTCTGCAAGAACACTTTGCTATTTGCTTAACAGGAAGTTAAATGAACCAAAGCTACAGACAGAAAAAAATCAAAAAAACTCCCACCATCAATTAATGTGACAAATTCTTAATAGGAAAACATATCAGATTTATTTAAAAACTGAGGTCTTGGTTCTGGCATATTCATGTTTTCCCAAGGTTGAGCTTATACTTCCAAGGTTTATATTTTTCATAGTTTATACTTTCTGAGGAATACAGATGTCCATGGGAGAGGGCTTTTTCCTGCATTGCTCTTGCTGAGTAGCCCAAAGACTAATCAAGTGGACCATGGCAAGCTGTAGCTGCTTATGCTCCAGGTGCACCACAGCTGAATAGAAGTGCAAAGCTCAATAGAAGTGCAAAAGCTCAATACCCACTGCCAAAACAAGCATCACTCACATTATCAACTGAAAATAAGGCATTTGAATGGTAGATTTTTCTCTCTTCTTCCATATCTGTCACATTCAGATGGGAAGCACAATGCAAGTTCCCAAGGACCCCTGGAATGCTCCCAGCATCTCACCTAGGAAATAATTTTGATACCCTTGCATTTTCTAAACATACACTGAGTGGTAAGTTCTTATATTCCACCTACAACACAGATATGACGGTCTGAAATTCTGGACCAGACATCTTTTCATAGGCACTTCCAGGCTGTGGAGGATGATGCATGGCCACAGCCTGTCAGTAGTGCTTGCAGTCTCTGAAATCAACTCAACACACCATTGTCACAGTTGCATGACTTTGTACTAAACCAGTTCCACTTCACCCAGAAAGCAGGAGAGAAGCTGAAGATGAATCCTTAACTGTTTTATAATATCCATTCATGCATACTTCCTGCCAAGCAGAGATATTTTAGTTTCAAAATTAGACATCCATACATTTATCGAAGCAGACAACTTTATGGTGTCTCTGTACACCCTATGTGAATGAGAAGCAAGGGGTTCTGACCATAAATAAGAATAATATATTCCATGATTCACTCCCTTCTACAAGGTAAAAAACAGCAGTTAATAAAATATTAAAAGATTCTAAGCATATAGTAGCAAGTAGTAAAACTAGCATGAGAAATGTGCCAACCTACTTCAGCCATAAAACACAGGAGATAAAGAACCTTAAAATTTAAAACTGATCATAACTTTTTTAATATCACTGTTACGAAACTTTTCTTTCTACTATTAGTCAAATGGAAATTCACTAAGGCTTCACCTGGGCTGGCCTCCAGCTGGGATTCTTGTGCTCTGAAAGCCTCTGTGCTACCATGGGGGTCTCCTGCATGGGGGCACTGCCAGTGGCGAATCTCTCTCATGGTTTACAATTTTTTTTGCCAACAACCTGCTCCTCACTTGGACCAGATACAATCCTTGAAACAAACCCCTAAACTACTTTAAACTTTTCAGAATGTTATCCCTTTATCACACCTTAAAGACTTACAGCTTTTTAAATGTCACATCTCAAAACCACCGTTTCTCCAGCCTACAAAACAGAGAGAAAAAACCCTGAATTTCAAAGTAAAAAGAATAATAATTTAAAAATATTTCTTCTGTATCAGAGAATTGCCTTCTGCCTTGGTTCACTATTTATAAACCACCAGTCTGGGATTAATTATTATAAATCCTTAAAGCCGAAAAGAAGATTTTAGGCATTTTATTCTATGTATAATCTATACCATTATTAAACTGCAGCTCAAATGCACCTTATGTCCTATTTCTGTTGGTCACCTTTTAACATTTATGAGTTTTACCTGTAGTAAATTTTGCTCCCTGGGGGAAAGAATTTCTTAGTACTTTGAAAACATCAGACCACCATGTGACGTGGCAGTGCTCAGCAGGAGCAGTGTCCCCTGCCAAGCTCCAGGGACACTCACCAGGCACCCCGTCTCTCATCCAGTAAGCGATGTCTGTTCCATCTGCAGTGTCGTAAACAGCCGTAACATTGATGGGCTGCAGCAGAGTCATGATCTCTTTCACGATGTCCCGGGCTTCTGCACTGCCAGCAAAACCCAGTCCAGATGGTGTGAAGGTGCCCTCATCCGACTCCATAACGATATCAAAGTTGGAGATATTTTCCTAAACATGGAAGAAAAGAAGATATCGTGCTGTGGTTGTTATTTTAGCTGGCATCATATACTGGATTTTAGGTGCCATTGTGAGCATACCACAACAAATTTGTTTTCACAAGCAGGAAAGGCTTCTTGTGAAAATGTGCTCATTAGCATAAATGAAGGGACCTATCTTTCTGTAAGGAAATGGTTGAAACAGCTCAAGTTATGTTCTGAGGCACCAATATTCTGTAGGACCCATGATATGACTGGTCTGCTGTCCCCAAATGCTTGTTTTCAGACTTCTGAAGTGCCACCTAGAGAGGTAAGCCATCCCCACCATACTGTAGATTTCATTTACAGCTCTTCATTTCTTAGACCTAAGACTCTGAGATTCTGTTGCAGTGGAGAGGGTATGCAGTCCTGTGGCTTTAAAATTAGAGTAATCCAAAACCTTCATAGACAAGGAACAGTCTATTTAAAAGACAGCTGCTGCCTGTTCAGAAACACATTATTTTCAATATACCATATATTCAGTTCTAATATTGACTGGAGGATTGAAATGCCAAGCTTTTCCCTCAGACCTGAAGGAATGGTATCTATTTTAAGGAAAATATGGGCTTCCAAGGTAAATCCTCACAGAAAACATGAAAGGTAAGATTTTGTGTACAAGTAGCATAATAACATTTGCTTTTAGTGTGTACTTGGAAGAATCTTTTAAGCTAAAAAGAACAAATATTAGCAATTTATTTACTTACCATATTTGCTAAGATTGCTCGGTTACAAAGGTCTAATTGTAATTAAATACATAGGAATTTACATGAATGAAGATCTCATTTTATTGGAGAGGCACAATTTTAAAACAGTTTATGACATATCAGGCAGAAAAAAGCTAGACTTCAGACTGTCTTGAATGTGACTATGAGAACTTACTGCAGGTTTTGCTCCTATGCCCAGATCTCATGCCTGAATTTTATTGCTACATTGGGTTATTTAGTACAAGAAAATTATTACAAGGGATATGTGATAGGAGAAATTAACATCCATGTCATTACCAGCATACATAAACCCACAATTCAGTCAATAATTATTTTACATTTTCCTGCATATAAACCCAAATATGTGTAACAGGTTGCTGTGAATAATTTGCCAAGAACTGTTCCCAAAACTTTTTTCTTTTGAGTGAAACAATTCCAACAGAGCAGAGCTATTTACTTTTAACTTAGAAATGTACCCAGTTGTTAAAAAATTCAATATAAAATCTTTGCATGATAAAAAAACCTAAATGTTATAATACCTTAACCAATTTATTCACCCATTTAACTACTGGAAATCAAAGTGCAAATAACCAATCTTCTCACCTCATTGACAATCACCATTTTTACGCAATGAAAAACATTGGTTTGCAAAAGAATAGAAGCAAAAAATTAGGCTACATATGGTGTCTAGGCCTATCATCAAATGCTGTCCTGAGGTCATGAGCCTGAACATGAATCATGACTCACAGACCATCTGAGTATAGTGGGAGAGAAGCAGGCCATGAAAAGCACACTGCAGGCTAAAAGGGACTAGTGATTCTCCAATGTCACAGGTACAACAGAAAGAATGTCTCAAAATGTAAATCCTCTTTATCATATGCCCAAGGAGGATGACTTAGTAAAGACAACACACATTTCAGTGTGCTGCTGAATTGTCAGTGAAAGCTAACTGAAGTATAGTGAGCCCTAGATAAATATGATGCTACGGTACTTAGCTTCTTTGGTTCAGTTTCCAAAGCAGGACTTCTGTCCATTTCTAGAGCAGCTGAAATGAGGAGAAGCAATAAAGCCAAGGGAAGGGACTATTCAGGGCAGTGAAGTGAGGAGAAGTGCGAGAATGGGAACAACGTGGACATCTAAAAGAAATCTCACTTATCACTCAAAACAACAGAATCCCTAAGATCAAGAACTTCATAAACTGCTAATATTGTAGAATTGGTGTGCTCTTCAATTGTGTTTTCTCACATAAATGTTTGCATGTGTTTTTAATATGAAAATGAGTAAACAACCCACCCATAATATATTCTGTAAGAAAGCTATTCAGTTCTGAGAATGTGCTGGAGAGGCATGAAAACAGGACACCCTAGGGAGAGAAACTGACTTTACTGGGGAGCAAAAAAGAAACAGGTCACAGCTACTTGGAATACCATGTACCACTGAGAAAGCTTTTTCCCTATTTAGTCCACTAGAAGACAGGACTACTTATAAAACTACTCACCATCAAATTTGAAAGTTGCAGTCTTAAAAAAAGTTTGATTGATTTCCCTATTCCCAGTTTTGTGCATCCACATTGGCATATCTCCTTATACAGAGAGAAACACATGCTGGAAAACATGCTTAAAATACACTGTTTAAAAATAGTGAAGATGCTTTCTCATTATTTGCCATCTATGATGCAGGAATAACTGCCACTAGCAAAGTGAGGTGAGACCATACATTTGCCTTTACTAATTCAAAGGAACAAACAAAATAAAAATATTTTTAAAAAATAACTGCAGGCTCAACTGTTTCCTTCAGTTGTTCTCCTAGTGAATACACCATTTAAATAAACATTTTAAACCCAGTATGTAGTTTTTTTCAGAAAGTAATCTCATCCACTGCATCTTGATATTGTGCCACTTCTCTTGGTATGTACCAGAAAATTGAAACTTCTTTGTGTAACCTGCTGCCTAATTCTCTGAACATCAAAATAGACTTTTATCATTTGCCTTCTTAAGATTTGGTCACAGAGGAAGCCACCTCTCTTTATTATCTCATCTTTAGCTCTTCAATTGAATTTTAAAATGAAACATTACAATAAATACTGCATGGGAAAATTGGCTTTCTATAACTTGCTATTTTCATTGAATACACAATTAGCCACAATCCTTACCAATACTTTTCCTATTTTTAATTTTTAAATTTTAATTCCTTTTATTCCTGTTTTCTCTATAAACATTCTAGTTTTTATCTCTGCTAAGCTAAACTAAAAATATAAGTACTTGTCATCTCTAAGGCAAAAACCTGATAACATGAAAAACATGATAACAGAATCACAGAATGGGTCAGGTTGATAGGGACCACAGTGGGTCATCTGGTCCAACCTCCCTGCTCAAGCAGGGTCATCCCAGAGCACATGGCACAGGATTGTGTCCAGATGGTTCTTTAGTGAGAGAGCCTCTCTTGGCATCTGTTCCACTGCACCCACACAAGTAAACAAGTTCCTCCCCATGTTCAGGTGGAACTTCCTGTGCTTCAGTTTCTGCCTGCTGCCTCTTGTCCTACTGCTTGGCACCACTGAGAAAAGCTTGGCTCCATCATCTTGACCCCCTTCCCTTCAGATACTTACAGATATTGATGAGATCCTCTCTCAATTGTCTTCTCTCCTTATAATCTTTTTCACCCTCTGTTGGGCCTACTCCAGGAGCTCCATATCTCTCTTCTACTGAGGAGACCAGAACTGAATGCTGTGCACCAGTTGTATCCTCACCAGGTCTGCATAGAGGGGCAGGATCACCTCCCTCAGTCTGCTGCCAGTGCTCCTCCTAGTGCAACCCAGGATACCTCTGACCTTCTTGGCCCCAAGGGCACATTGCTAGCTCATGGACAGCTTGCTGTCTAGCAGGTCCCTCAGATCCTGCTCCATGAAGGTCCTTCTCCATGAAACATGACGTGTTTTCCAGCAGATCACTCCCAGCCTGTACTGGTACAGGGGGTTACTTCTCCCCAGGTGCAGGACCCTGTACTTGCCTTTGTTGAATTTCAGATGGTTCTCTGCCCATCTCTCCAGCCTGTTGAGGCCCTTCTGAAGGGCTGCACAGCACTCTGGGGTATGGGCCACTCCTCCCAGCTTTGTGTTGTGGGGGAACTTGCTGAGGAGGCCTCTGTCCCTGCATCCAAGTTATTGAGGAAAAGTTAAACCAATACTGGGCCCAGTATTGAACCCTGGGGGATATCACCAATGACAGGCCTCCTACCAGACCCTGTGCCACTGATTACTGTCCCATCCTCTAGGGTCTGTTGTTTAGCCTGTAATTAGAGTAAACTCTTTCCAGTGAGAAAGCAAACCCTTGTAATATATATGACTGATACTTCTGTTGGTAGGAAATATCTTCCTTCTAGGATAGACACTGGCAACCCCAAGCAGGTATACCTTACAGTAGCCACTTAATCAGTCAAAATCCCAATTGTTAATTCTTACCAGATGTTAAAACAGACTGCAATATCTCGTGACTAATCCATTGAGTCACTGATGGCAATCCCTCTTACTCAGCTAAAGCAGGGACATACCTGAAAGTTTAATGCAGGGAGCAACTCTCTTAAAAGCCTTTAGTACTTCTGGGCTGTTTCAAATAGAATATTACTTATCCAACAGCTTATTTACTGGTTTTCTCTTTTGTTCTGCTGAGAAGAAACACCACTTTACAGGAAAAATGCTTAAGTCTGTAATGACAAAGCACTGTCCTTGACTAATGGTTCATTTGTTCCTGTGATAAAGAACATCAGTTAATCTCACATTGTGTTTTCAGGTTTCTGTTATTGATTTACATTTAACTTTAAGAAACAACACTTGTATTCCGGTATTTGTCCCAGAGCAGCTGGGAAACAAGTATTACATGGCAACAATGTTGTAGAACTCACAGGGAAGTGATGGTCATCCCCCTTGCAGTACTAAAAAGGTTTAGATCAGCACCCAGCTTTGTTAGGCTGGAAACTAAGACTACAGGAAAGACAAGGAAAAACACTGGAAACACCTAAGTGCATGCGACAGCTAAAGAAGAAAAAAAAAAGTAAAATAAATAACATCCTCTAAGTATTCAGTAATATATAAACATGATGTAGAGTAATTTTGACTTGCTGTTCAGCATGAAGGTAATTTAATGAAGCAAAACAGCATAAATTGAAACTATAGAAAAGACACCACAACAGCTGTTAGGAAGCGGAGATGAGCCAGTATCCAGGCATAAAAAGCACCAGCCACAAGCGTGATCATACCATTTACACTCTTCTTGAATGAAGACAGGGAAAATTGGGAACACTGAGTTGTTCATTTTTGTAAATTATCCCATCATTATATGGGAGAAGGTTGATGTAAACTGAAGATTAGCTCAATTTTTGCTAGATGACAAGATATGAAAAAGGCTCATTGTCTTGCTACAAGATAAAATATTCTTAAGCCACATTTTATGGGAAAGCAGTATGTAAAAAAAGTCTATAGTGGTTTGTTTTGTAGGACAGTTACAAGTTCTGACCTCTAAGAAGCCAATGTCAGAAGTCCCAGTAACTTCTACAGCCCTGGAGCAATTTGGTCATGTAATTATTAGCACTTTACTCAGTAAAAACATACTACTGCCATGTCTTGCCTTGTACAACCATTTCCTCTACAATGTTTTGCCAGCACTCACAGAGATGACTATTCAGTATTTTAAGTTCCCTAGGATGACAGACAAGAAAAAGCAGACAGCTCTGAACACAGCAGCAGGCTAAGTAGGGTATGCCTGAAGTCTTGTTTTGGGAGGTTTTTTCTCTGACAAAGGGGCATATCAGAGAGAAGTGTTCCTCCTGGAAAAGGTTCCATAACTTTAGATCTTTTACTGCTCAAATACAAAGGTATCAAAACAATGTATTTGGCTCTGAATGAACATCCCACCTCTGTCCTTTTTTGACAGGATTTAGGCTATCACTAGAAAAGAGGCAACAATGCCAAAATTAAAAATCGTGGTTTACATCTTTCAGACAAAGATAATGTTTATTCTTTCAGGAAGCTAATAAGTATTTCTGCAACTTTCAACAAAAGATAAGTGAAAACAAACTTGCAACACCTTAGAAATCATCACAGTGTATACATAATTTTCTACATCTTTCACAGCTACAGGGAGTTTAGATAGAAGGAAGCCAGCTTTCTTACAATTGAACATCTCAATGGACCAAGGACCTGTGAATGGGTGAATCTGCCTGAGGAAGGCACTGGAAGCAGCAATCCTCAGAAGATGTCTCCAACACATTCACCTAGAAGCTCTGCTATTTGCTTGAGAGAGAGGAAAGATGCACAGAGAAAAGTTTTTCTAATACTAGACATGAATGAATTTTACCTACATGGAATTAAGACTAGATATCCAGGAGACATGCTGTCATGACTGATTTGGAGTCTTCCATCTTAAGCTTAAGCTTATTACTAAATACTAAGAATTAGGAATTCCTATGGACCTAGAACTGGTGTAAAAGATAATTCTGTAACTATGCTATCTTGACTGTGCTTAATACAATCAGTGATGCTACTGTCGTGATACTAGAGAACACAGTGTGATTACTTTCTTTCTGTAGTTTTGCAAATGGACAGTTCACTCTTTCTACATTTCTTTCCCTTTGCAATGAAATGAATCAACTGGACATCAGTGACCTAAAAAGGCAACAATAATTTTACATAATTTTTGATTACAGAGAGTATTGCCTGAGGAAAGTCAGAAAGCTAATGGTCAACATATTTGCTGGGACAAAAGAATCCCCATTGAAATCCTTTATATGTTTGGTTCAAATCAAACACAAATTAATGTCTCACATTTCACCAGAGTACTCAGGATATAAAGTATTCTGAAAACTATGGTTTTGAGATTTTCTGGAGAAGAATCATTTCACCTGAAAGTTATGAGATATTTTTTTGATATTTGCTTCTCAGAGAAAGCAACTCATTAGCAAATCACAGTGGAAATCTTATGTGAGCGTAAACAAAGAGTACTTAATCTAGCATGAAAGAAATGCCAGCATTTCAGAAAGTCCTGTTTTCAAGCAGACATAGGTCAAGCAAAATATCAGATCTTGGTAATAAATACAAAAAGAAATCATAGTAAACGCTGGTGAAATTGAGGTAAGTACTGTAACTATTATTAAGATAAGAATACCAACATGCAGAAATATTGAGAATGCCTTCTGTAACGGGGTTTGAATTGAATTCATAACATATTAATCTCTCCAGTGATCACAACAAAGTTACTAAAGTAAATTTGAATGTGGCCTAGAATCTCAGTCTTCTCATTACAAAATGTATTTGCTTTCCCAAGAGATTTTATGCAATACTTCTATTCCAAAATAAATACTATCAGTCATTCATAGTCTCTTAATTCAGCTGGGTAAATAACTAACCTTGTTTCATGGCGCACAGACCTTTCACAGAATCTAGTCCAAAGCAAAGAAAAGGAGGACAGACACTGCATTACATATATTTCTTTCTCCCTTCATTAAGACAGTGTAAGAGAAAACACACAAAAAACTTAACCCTGGCTGAGGGCACTCAGGCATCATTTGTAAAGGCTGTAGCAGAGTCTGTACTGAAGAGTTGCATTGTGAGGCAATTATGTTCCTCTAGTTCTTCATTTTGACTTGTATAAGAAAGTAGTGTTGTAATATTTCATGATTTTGAAGATATTTACTGTATTGTCTGTACACAAGAGCCCTACTCAGCAATTAGGTCACACAACACTAAGTGCTGGAAGAAGACTTCAGATGAAGTGTCAAGCTCCAAGCTCTGCAGTCTGATTTGCACTTAAATTCTTTAATTTCACTGCTCTTTGTCAAGATGAGGATCTTTAATGTTAAGGAAAATCAACACTTTTTCTAGTCTGGGATTCAATCTAATTACTGGCTGACAGCTAAAAGCAGTGAGCACTTCAACAGATGTCTCCTTTGGAAGCAAAGGTGCTGGTAATTCCCCTGAGAGGCTTCTACGCCATGGTCAAAACCGAGCAGGTGCTCTGTGATGTCCTGCTGGGTTGCAGGTAGCCTTGCACTAAAGGAGGCACTGAAACTACTGGAATTTACAGGACTTTCAACTCTTGGAAATGGCTTAGAAAAATCATGCAAAGAAAACAATAGATAAGGACCATGTGATGCTCTCCAGAAACATATTTGATAAACTGAAAGCATGGTTGTGCGAGTAACGTATGTGTCTGAGCTTCACCTGACTGCAGTTGGGCAAATGTGCTTTTTCTAAGCACATATATACTGGATGCAATCAGAAACAGGAGACACCTCTAGACTGTCTAGAGCACTAGAGCGTTTGATCAACAAATATGGCAGCTCATACATCCTCATAAAGCTCTGAACAGTTAATATACCCCATCACTAGCTTTAATACTCAGAAGTTATAATACTGTGATCTACACAAAAACTTGAGTGTTATAAATAATGCTATTACACAGCAATTATAAATAATGCTATTACACAGTGTTAATTATTGGCACCACAATAAAACAACTATGCTTCTATCTTAGTTATTTCTGGAGTAACTTACCCACTTTCTAGCAGTGACAACCTACAATGATGGATGAGGAAGAGGGACCTGAACTTAAATTGAAAGAAATAATAAATAAGTGACAAAAATAAGAGCATCTGTACTTGTCCAGTACTATATTGTCTTCATTTCTTCTCCCATGCCACATTTCCACTGACATGAGGAGGTAATTTACTACATCAAGGAATCAATGTCTGCCTGTGCTGAATTACTGCATTCATATTTCTACTTGTTTGTAGCGAACTAAACTCATCCATCCAGCCATGTATATGAGTCATACAGGCTGTCTTTCCTTTTACAAGGCATCTTTAAATACCACTCTTATTTAACTTGTACTCATTATCATCAGCAAGCAATGTGTGTGCTATACTATCCTAATTGGCAAAAGTTTGAGCAAGTAAATCATTAAAAGGTTATTTTTCATGCTAAATTTAATGTACGGTATTAATCAACTTTATTTCATTATTATGAGTAATGCAATGTCCTATAGTCAAATCGATTTATAATTATGCCAGATCACATGGCAGGGGGAAAACAAGAACAACAAACAACAGACGGATGTCATTTCTGCTAAATTCTCCATGTAAATTACAAACTGTTAAGTCAGGGCTTTATTTGCAGAGCACAACATCCAGATGGAATCTCACCAGCAGAGCAAGAACTTCTTTGCTCACACAAAAACACATCTTTGTCTCAACATTTTTAAAAACAAAGTAACCAAAACAAAATATCTTGCAAACAACACACAGCCTGCTTCATATTTCTCTATTTGATCCTTAGGTCTGCTTTTTGGTATTACTTCTGAATAGAAATCCTTGCAACAACAGTGAAAAGAAGCCATTTTGGCAAAAGATGAGACATGCATGAGACAATTTCATGTGTTATTGACATCACCACCATAGGATGGATCTTATTGTCCACCATGGACATCTACAGAGGTAAATCTTCAGATGCATTTCTGATGAGTGGTGTACATTAGGCACACAGCATCCTTCCACCCCCTCCAAAATGCAGCTCTGTACATAAGAAGCATCTCTTTCATGTGCTACTTATTCCAGAATATTTTATTCTAGTTTAATCTGCTGAAGATCAGAGTTCTACTTATTCCAGAATATTTTATTCTAGTTTAATCTGCTGAAGATCAGAGTACCTGTGGTAAATCCACATATATTAAACTGCAAACTGTCACCTCCCTGAAGCTGAGAAAGCAAGTGCTTAGGTACCTCTTCCAAATAAAAGAGATGAGTTATCCCTAGAATTTGGAGATACAAGGCGGTACAACATTATACATGGGTAGTTAAATATACTTAGCAATATGAAACTAGTTTGGGGGAAATATTTGATTGTTCATCAATTAGTAACTGCTCTAAACC
>VWYI01047952.1:0-14060 GCA_013399455.1 Anthoscopus minutus
GAAATATCCCGATCTGTGCCTTAAAATCCTGGTCTGTGCCCTGAAATATCCTGGTCTGTGCCCCAAAATCCCAATCTGTGCCCCAAAATCCTGGTCTGTGAATTCCTGAAAATTCTTGCTCTGTGAATTCCTGAACATTCCCGGTCTGTCCCCAGAGAAATCCCAGTCTCTGCCCTGAAGTTCTGGTCTGTACCCTGAAATCTTGATCTGTACCCTGATAAATCCTGATCTGTGCCTTAAAATCCCAGTCTGTGCCCTGAGAAATCTCGATCTGTGCCTTGAAATCCCGGTCTGTGCCTTAAAATCCTGGTTTGTGCCCTGAAATATCCCAGTCTGTGCCCTGAAATCCTGATCTCTTCCTGCTTGTGGCTGGAATACGTTCCCTGTGGCTGGAATACTCTCCCTGTGTGCATCCTGTGCTGCATGCCCAGACTCCAGCATGCCTAAATATATATTTTTATATATATTTATGTATTTATATATTTATATATATATTTATACCTGAGTGTTTATAAATATATATATATATAGAAAAAGCAAGTGGGGCGTGCCAGAGTGCTGAGTGCACACCTTTGACATCTGCTGATCATTCCGAGGTGCTGATCAGGACGGGATGTGCTTTAGAGGACAAAAAAAAGGCTGTGAATTTGGGCGGGGGGATTTGGGATTTTTGGCTGTGAGTGCTGCCTCGCGGTGCATGCTCCCTCCTCCAGCCTCTGGATCCCGCGGGATTCATTCCCTGTCGCACCTGGCTGTGGTGGAAATGTTCTCGCCCATGAATTATATAAATATAAATAAGAAAAGGTGATTTTTTTAGAGCCTCTCCCGTAGCGGTAGAGCCCCGTAGAGAGTAGCGCAGCCCTCGCTTAATGCTCGGTGTAAAATAAACCTCCTCTGACCGCAGGAGGGGACCAGGCAGCAGCAGAACCCAAACGGGACAAACTCCCGTCCATCAATGACTTGGACAGCATTTTTGGCCCCGTGCCGTCCCCTAAATCTGCTGCTGCCAGCGCAGAAGACAAGTGGGTCAATTTTTCCGATCAATCCCCGGAAAACGCGCCTCCGGAATTGTCGCCCCGGGAAAAAGCTCCGTCGCCGCCGGCGGTGGCCGCGGGCAGCCCGGCCAGCGCTCCGGCCGAGCATCCCCGCCCGCTGCCCTCGCCGCTGCAGCTGCAAGAGGCTCCCAAGAAGCTTTCCGAGCAGCCCCACCTTAAGGATGATTCCACCGAGCCGGTCGCCTCTCCCAAAGATTTTGGGCCGGGCCAAAGAGCCACCCCGCCGCCCCCTCCGCCGCCCACCTACCGCGCCGTGGTCTCGTCCCCCGGACCGGGCGGCAGCACGGGAAGCGCCAGCGGTACGTGCTGTGAGCTCGGGTGTGCTTCGGTGTGGCCGTGGTGACCCTCCCGCCTGGCTGTGTCCCACCCAGCCGCGCTTCCAGCGTGTGTCCTGCGCCTCCCGTGTCCTCCCCTGCGCTCCCGTGCGGGTTTTTCGGAGCCGCCTTCCCCACCCCAAAATTGGGCGCGGGGTGGTGGTTGTGGTTGTGGTTGTGGTTGTTGTTGTTGTTGTTGTTGTTGTTGTCGCTGCGCTTGTGCTCTTCGTGGGAATGGAAATGTTTCAGGGAAATCGTCTGGGCCTAAGAGCAGGGGTTTGGGGGTTTTTTTCTGTCACGTTCTCTCACGCCGGTGATTCACGGGTGTGAATGGTGCTTGGTTCTTCCCGGGATGGGGAGATGCGTTCCGGGCTGAACCTCTCCCACGGGAGAAGCCGCTGGCTCTGCCTGCCTTCGCCTGCTTAATTATAAATGCTCATTAGGGCAGAGGAGCTGCGGGAGGCTCAGTTTACTCACACCCCTTGCTGGAGGAGCTGCAGCCCAGCCTTGTTCCTTTAGGGACCCCGGCTCAGCCCCTGTGCCCCCACCCCGCATCCACCCGAGGTGATTTTTGTGGGAATCACCCCACGGGGCCTCGAGGAACCTGCAGTGGTGGTGGGGTGGGTGTGCAGCCCCCCAGCTCTGCCCCCGACCCCTGCCACCTTCCTCGCGGGAGCCTGGACTTTGTGTCACCTCCAGGAGGGTCCCCTGAGTGTGGCTGGTGCTGCAAGTGTGGCTTTGCTTCAGTGCTGGTGGCTTTTCTGTGCTGGCTCGGGGGGTGGGAGTGGTCCCTGTGGGGGCTGCAGTGTCCAGCTGGAGCTGGAACTTCTCCAGGAGCTCCCAGGAGCAGGAAACACCGGGATTCATCCAGCTCTGCTCCTCCAGCCCATTCCCAGCTGAGCGCAGGATGAGGAAGCACCAGGGGCTCCCCACGTGGGGAGGGAGGGATGGATGGATGAGGGATGGATGGATGAATGGATGAGGGATTGATGGATGGATGATGGATGATGGATAGATGGATGATGGATGGATGGATGGATGAATGGATGGATGGATGGATGATGGATGATGGATGGATGATGGATGGATGATGGATGGATGGATGGATGATGGATGGATGGATGATGGATGGATGATGGATGGATGGAGGATGGATGGATGATGGATGGATGGATGGATGGATGATGGATGGATGGATGGATGATGGATGGATGGATGGATAAACCTCACCCAATCTCTCCCAGAAGACCCCCATCCCTTCTCCAGGAATTGCCTCCTGTCTCAGGCATTCCCCGGCACATCGGGGACATCAAAGCGTGGACACAGCCCCACACAATCAGTGCAAATCCTGCAAAAGCTGCGTCATCCAGCTCCTGTCCCGCTTCTCCCACCTCCCCACAGCTCGTTTTTGGGTGCTGAGGAGCAGAGGCACCCCAGGAACTCCTCCTGCCTTTGGATCCCGGGGTGTTGGCGAGGCAGGGTCACGGTGGAAGGGTTGGGTTGGAAGGGATCTCAAAGCTCATCTTGTTCCAACCCCCCTCCACCAGCCCACTCTGCTCCAAGCCCAGAATTCCAGCAGGTTTCCGATTCCATGCTGGTTTCCACATGCTTCTGGTGTAGGAAATGTTCATTCTCTGGATGGAAGCCACCAACTGCCTGGGGTTTTGGCTACCTGGTGGCTACAGAGCCCTCCCAGGAAGGCTCCATCCTGTGACACTCAGTCCTGCAAGGTTTTTTCCCTCAGTGTTTCCTGTTTTGCCGGGCTTTTGTTGGGATAAGGAAGGAAACATTCAAACTTTGGTTCCCAAATTAGGCTTTGAAATAAAGGTGGCTTGAATTTCAGAGTTGTGCAAAGGAATGACTGGAATTTACTCCCTTTAAGCCAGGCCCTCTCTTGTCTGAGCCTGCTCTCCTTCACCTCTTCTTGTTTCTATAAATCCAGCTTTGATCTTAGCTCAGATTAAGCAATCGCACAAAAAACTTGGGAAATTATTCCCTTGTAAGTGGGCAAATTATTAAGTCATCATCTCATCAGTCTGAGCCTCTCCATGGAAGCTGGTGCCAAGCACTGGGAATGAGGCCTGAGTTCCATTCCTGCTGCCCTTTGTGTCCTCGTGCCACCTCTGCCCACTCCTGCTGGGCTTCTCCTGGCACGAATTCCTGCCTGTGGAGCAGAGCAGACTCCTGGCTCTGCCATGCTGCAATTTCCATTTGCTCCCAGAAATTCCCCCTTTGCAGCAGGGCCAGGCCCCATGTGAGCCCCGGGCTCAGCACCCCTGCTTTGGGAGACTCTTCCAGAGCAAATCCCAGAACCTCCCTCTCCCACCCTTTCCCTTCTTAGCTGGGCCAAAGCTTTGCCCTGCAATGAGGACCCTGAATTCCTGCTGGTGTGCTTCACCCACCATCCCCTTCCTCCTGCCCATATTTTTTGGGAAAGCTGCAAAACTCCTCTGCTAGCAACTTTCTGGAGGGAACCGAGCTCTGAGCAGCCCCTGCCAGGAGTCCATGGGCATGGGCCACCCTGGAATGCTCCAGGGATGCCTTGAGGAGCTGGAAAACAGAGGCTGGATGGGGTTCAGCCAAGGCAGCACCAGGGCTTCACTCGGGGCTCTGCCTGGATGGCTCCAAGGTGGAAGCAAAGGAGATCCCAGGATCACATTTTTATGTTTGGCTCCATTTGCACACAGGAGTCTCACTCACCCACCCACCTCCTTCCACGTTGCTTTTACTTCGAGCCTGAAATTTGGAAAAAACATCCTTGAGTCCCAATTGGAGTAGGATTGTTGTGTCTTCATCACCTTGTGAAAGGATCCCAGTAACCCTGAGCAAAAGCCACACCCCAAGGCAGAACAGAAAATGCAAATGCTTAAGACATGACCCCGCACGGCTGCTGGGCTGTGCCGCGCTCCCGGGGAGCTCCCGGGGCTCTGGGGCGGGCACGGAGCCCGCAGGGCACTGACAGCTCCCGTTTGTTGCAGGTTCCTCGTCCCCGGCTCGTCCCGGAACGCCGCTGGCCACGTGTGGCACCCCCCCGCCGCCGCCGCCCCGGCCCCCGTCCCGGCCCAAGCTGCCCCCGGGCAAACCCCCCGTCAGCGACGTGGTACGGGCAGGGCTGGGGCTCGGAGGTGCCAGGGGCTGGCTGCGGGCGTGCCCAGCCCGGAATGGGGCCCAGGAGAGCCAGCCGAGCTCACCGGGGTGGGCTGGGCTCCTATGGGATTTGTCTGCTGGGGTGAATTCCCCGTGGGAAGGGCTGTGCCAGCTGTGGGCAAATCACGGTTATGGCAAGGGCTGGGGATGGGAATGGGAATGGGCTGGGATGGGAATAGGATGGGGATGGGAACATCCTGGGATGGGAACGGGCTGGGGTAGGAATAGGATAGGATAGGATGGGAATGGACTGGGATGGGAATGGGAATGGGAATGGGAATGGGAATGGGCCAAGACAGGAACAGGCTGAAATGGGAATGGGCTGAGGTAGGAATGGGCTGGGATGGGAATAGGATGGGAATGGGAACGGGATAGGATGGGAATGGGAACAGGCTGGGATGGGAGTGTGCACCAGAGAAGGGCTTGGGGGCAGAGCAGTTCCAGCCATCCCAGGAATGGTGCCTGGCTCAGCGGGTGCCCGTCCTGTGTGCCACCCCAGGCTGCTTTGGGTACAGCGTGAGGGTTTTAGGGCTGGTGATGAGGGTATAAAAGAACTTATTATTATTAGACAAATCCCATTGAATTCTGTTGATAAAAACCCAAAGGATCCCCAAGGGCCTGGGAGCTGGCACCTGGTGGGCATTGCTCCCTTCCTGTTGCCCAGCCCATTCCATCCATCCCACGGCTCCTGGAGCTCCCATCCTCAGTGTGGATGGGTGGGAATTTCAACACCCACCCCCACACCGTGGTGGGGATCACCCCATTTCCCAGCTCCAACCTAAAATTCCATTGGTACTAAAACACCTCAAATAATTCCAAATTTTTCCCCTGGGACACCAGCAGAGCAACGGGGAGGGCCCAGGCAAAATTGTATTTGTTTGATGCAAACATTTCCGTGCGGATTTTCTCTAACTTTTGTGTTATTTTGTGTTTCTCTCCAGTCCAGGCCTTTTAGCCCTCCCATCCACTCCTCCAGCCCTCCTCCGATAGCGCCTTTAGCCCGTGCTGAAAGTACTTCCTCCATATCTTCCACCAATTCCCTGAGCGCGGCCACCACGCCCACCGTCGGTAAACACACACAGCGCTGCTGTTCTTTCACCTTTCCTCCGTCCTCGGATAATTCCTGAGGCCTTTCCATCGGATAGGTCGTTCTTCGGGGTCGGATTCGTTTGTTTTCATCGGGGTTTTAAGTGCTAGAAGGGATTTGAGGGGGGTGATGGATCAGGAGGGTGATGCTGCGAGGGAAGTTTTTCCAAATGTTGTGGGAAATGGATGTTTGGTGAAAAGTCAAGGGAGTTATGGTATAAAATGCGGTTCTGGGCTGTAAATTTGGGGGTAAAATAAGATTTTTATGCAGGGGATGCTTGTGCCTGGAGGGGAGTGGGGCTGGAAGCCAGACCTTGGATGCAGGAATATTGAATCTCTTGGAATGCCTGAAATTCGCACTTGCCCTTAGAGCAGTAACAGGAAAAGGGGGCTGGGGAAAGCCTTTCCCAGCCGCTTGCCGTGTCCTAGGGCAGAGCCAAACGCTGCCCTTTCCTTTTGGAGGAGCGCCCTGAAATAAAAGTGGGGTTTGCCGGAACCCCGGGGCAGAGATGAGGAATGGGAATCAAGTCTGGCTGGCAGCTCCCAGCTCCAGGCGCTGGGTCCCCCCACGCCTCCCTCCTCCATCCCCTCTGTCCCCTCCTGTCCCCTCTGTCCCCTCTGTCCCTGCTGCCGGCGCTCCCCTCTCCTCCTCCAGCCCTGGCTGCCACCCCCTCGCTTCCCGCAGCTCCATCTCCTCCCTCCTTTGTCTTTTCTTCCCAAGCCCCTGGAAAACCCAGCCTGGCGGGAATTCCCGTGCGCTCGGCCACCGCGTTTGTCGCTGCCGTCACCTTGGGCAGCGGTGGCATCGCCACCAACCCCTCCCGCGGTGGCTTGGGAAGGCGCCGGTGACGCCGCTGTCCCCGCGGTGGCACCGAGCCCTCCCCGTGGCTTTGCTGGAGTCTCCGGCCGCGTGTCCATCCTGTCGTTGCTTCACTCTCAGGTGTTGTAGGTGCTCGTACCTGTTCCGGCTGTCGGTCACTGTCACAGCACCTTGCCGGGAGAAATGTCACCTGCACAGCGCGGCCACCGCTGGTGGCGCTGGCAGTGGCCCTGGGCGGCTCCTGAGGGCACGGCGGCCACAGGGACGCGGCTTTAGCGGAGGGGACAGCCAGGCTGAGGACAGGGACGGTGCCAGGGGCTGCAGGAGGCTGGCAAGGGCGGTGGGAGCGAGCTGAGGGCTGCTCCCGCCACCCGAGCTCCCTCAGACTCTCAGTTTGCATTTCTTTTTTCTTCCTCTCAAGAGTTTTTGGGAACAAAAGCTGCTGTTTGATGATTTAATGAGCTCCCCGTGCTGAGCAGAGGGGATGGGAGGAGAAGCTGGGGTCCCACACCCTCCGTGGAGGTTTCCTCCAAAATCGGGGCTCTGGGGTCACCCCCGACTGGGCAACTCCAAATGGGGCAGCCAGGAGGGGCATCCTGGATTTTGTAGGTGTTGCACTTCCAGCTCCACGCACAGGACCTGAGTGGGAAAGAATCCACTGGGATCACAGATCAGCTCCTGCCCAGCACAGACACCCAACATCCCCACCCTGGGCATCCCTGGGAACGGTGTCCAAAAGCTCCTGGAGCTCTGGCAGCCTCGGGGCTGTGCCCATTCCCTGGGGATCTGAGCAGCCTCTGGATGAGGAACCTTTTCTGCTGGCATCGAAGCTAAACCTTGGGAAAAGCTGGGCAGAGACAGGCAGAGTTTGGGATCTGCTTTGGGAAAGCTTCTCCTTGTCCCCACCGAGGCGAGGGCGGGCGCTGGTGCTGGGGGAGCATCCAGGAAAATCCACAGCAGAAGAGGGAGAACTTCCAGTTCCCAAAAGAGGAAAAGCCGGGGCGGGAGGCGTGCAGGGATGGGATCAGGGACCACTGCAGGTCCCGGGCGGCTGGGACACCCCAGTGCAGCCGGGGCTGGAGTCTGTCTCCACCTCATTCCCCGTCTCCCGTTCCCTGTGGCAAAGTCCGGCGGAGTTTGTCCGAGGGCAGGGGAAGGGTTGTTCCATCTCCGTGTCCTCCGTGCTGTTCCGGTGTGCTTTCCTCGTTGGCTGCATGTCAGTCTGGACAATTCCTGGCAGAGCAAGGAGCTGTTTGATTCCCGTGTCGGTGCCCCTGCCGTCATTTCTCTGTCTCTGCGTTGATTCAAGTGCGCTGCTTGGTTTCACTTGGGATCTGTGTTTTCATTCTTTTTGTGTTTTCCTTTTCTATTTTTTCTTTTTCTTTCTTTCTTTCCTTTGCGTTTCTTCTGCTTGTGTTATCAGAGGATGATGCTTTTATTGACAAACTGCCCGCGTTTGAAAGGCGCAGTGAAACGCCGGCAGGTACTGTACTAGCAGGGAGTTTTCCAAAGAAATCCGCCCTCGGAGCGGCACCCACCGCTCGCAGCACCTTGCATGACAGTTTCTCAGTGACTCAAAGGACTTGGAGGTGGAAGGTTGGCACCTCCCGAATTCCGAAAGGTTCATTTAACAGCTCAAAACAGCTGTTTGCCCCCCACCCCCTCACCCTCATCCCGAGTTATTCCGGCGTGGTGGCTTTGGAGGCGGTGGGAGCGCAGGGAGCTGTGATGGGATAAGGGAAGGCTCCAGCCAGGATCCGCTTCTCTGTGTGCGTGTGTCCGGCTCTCCGCAAGTGTCGTGTCCTGAGATGCGAGTGCCGGCAGCCACGTGTCACTGTCCCTGAGTGTCACCGCGGGGTGGCACGCGGAGCAGCATCCCTCCGGGAATGCCGAGCAGCATCCCGCCGGGAATGCCGAGCAGCATCCCGCCGGGAATGCCGAGCAGCGCGGGGCGCGCTGGCCCCGCTCCGCGCAGGCAGAACCCGCCGCGAGCCGACAAATCTCTTCCTCTGTGGCCAAAAAAACCCCCCAAAAAATCCCCCCTCCAAACTGCTCAGCCAGCGGGCAAAACGACTCTTCCATCCGGGCTTCCATAGCTTTGCTTCCCGCTTTGTCTCCCAAGCCAGCAGCCGGGTGTCACGCCCCTGTCCCTGCACGTGTGACCGCCCTGCAGCGCCTCGCCCCCTCCCCGTAGCGACATTAATGACCTGCTCTGTGACTCACACTGTGTCCTTCTCTCTCCCTCTCCTTAACCTTTCCCATCCCGCTTCAACTCCTGGCCATACAGAGAATGAACAGCCTTCCCTCGTTTGGTTTGACAGAGGAAAGTTTTATTTGACTTTCGAAGGTAAGTAGTGCAAAGCACACCCGGTAACCACTCGCTCCCCTCGCTCTCCCGCTCCCGGGGTTCCCTTCCGAGGCTCCATCCAATCCAGCTTTCCAGGCTCCATCCAATCCAGCTTCCCGTGCGGAATGCTACGCCTACTTGGATGGCACCGCCAATCCGACCGGAATCGTTTTGGTTTGATTTGTGCCATTTGTCCCGCTGATCTCTTTTTTTTTTTTTCCTCCTTAATTTCCTTTAAAAAAAAAAAAATTCCGACCCGAGCAAACCAAAAACCCAAACGAACATTCCAAATATTCCCAGAACGGAGGTGAAAACCAGGGAGCGGAGCCGCTTGCACTGCCGAGGAACTTGACTCTGCCAACCAGGACTTCTCTCCACTCTCCCCGGAGCGAGCTTCGCTGCCTCCTCCCCGCCTCCCATCCCAGATTTCGGCAGGAAGGGCTCTGGGAATGCGCTGCCGGGTTGTGCTGTGGGGCTGCTTGGCTGGAGGTGCCGGAGGTTTTTGGGTCCCTCGTGGATGAGGGGCAGTGGGAAGGATGCAGCGACCTCGGTTTGGGGCCCATGGCGCCTGCTCCGAGCAGTGTCACATCCCAGAGGGACCCCGCAGGAGAGCCCCGAGGCTTGGGGGAAACCCCATCCCGCAGGCACTGAGCCAACATTCGCTTCTGGGCACTGGCAAGAAAAGCAGGAGGTTCTCTGGCAGTGGGGAGGGATTCCCAAAAGTCCCCAAATCCTGAGGGGCACCTGGGAGCTGCTGTGGTGCCCCCAGGCAGAGCTGGGGGTGGTTGCACGTGTGACTCCCAAATGTCCCCAGGAGTGGCCCAGGGTGGCCATGCCTGGATCAGGAGTGGCCAAGAGTGGCTTTGCTTGGATCAGGAGTGGCCCAGGGTGATCAAGAGTGGCCCAGGATGGCCCTGCTGGGATCAGGGATGGCCCAGGATGGCCCTGCCTGGATCAGGAGTGGCCCAGGATGGCCCTGCCTGGATCAGGAGTGGCCCAGGATGGCCCTGCCTGGATCAGGAGTGGCCCAGGATGGCCCTGCTTGGATCAGGAATGGCCCAGGATGGCCCTGCCTGGATCAGGAGTGGCCCAGGATGGCCCTGCCTGGATCAGGAGTGGCCCAGGATGGCCCTGCTTGGATCAGGAGTGGCCAAGAGTGGCCTTCCTTGGATCAGGAGTGGCCCAGGGTGATCAGGAATGGCCCAGGATGGCCCAGCCTGGATCAGGAGTGGCCCAGGATGGCCCTGCTTGGATCAGGAGTGGCCAGGATGGCCCTGCCTGGATCAGGGATGGCCCAGGATGGCCCTGCCTGGATCAGGAGTGGCCCAGGGTGGCCCTGCCCAGCGAGGGCTGTTTGGGATCATGGAGCAAATTCCTGCTGGTGACAGTGGGGCTGAGCAGCAGCTGAAGGCAGGGATGGAAGCCATGCTCAGGGGGTCTTTCCTTCCCTCCTTTTCCCTTGGCCCCAAGGCCCTCACTCTGAGAATTCCCCACTCCACAGACCCAGGAGGGGTCGAGGAGGAGCTGCTTCCTCCTGGTGCTCAGGACAGTTTTGCTGTTTCCAGCCAAAATCCCTGCTTGGGTTTTCTTCCTCAGGGACTTGCTGGGAGCTCTGGGAAGAGCTGAGGACAGCAGGGACAGCGTTATCCCTCAGCAGGAAAATCCCAGCTCCACATTCTCCGTGCTTCCTTCCTGCCCCTCGCTCAGCCCAGCACATTTGGGGGTTTTCTTGTGCCTTGGAATCTTCACCTTGTATTGGAGGTGTTGGCCTTGGTGCTGCTGGTGTGAATGGTCTGGAGCAGGGCTGGGATTATCCTGGGAATGCAGGATCATCCCACAGCCCAGCAAGGAGCTGTCTCACTTCCACATGCTGGATTTCCTGATTTATCTCAAAATATTTAAGCCCAACTTGAAAATAAAAAAATTATAAAGGTTACATGCAGGGAAGCGAGAGGAGATCCGCTGAGTTTGGCGCCTGGAACTCAGGGCATGGAATGCCAGAAGGGAAATGATGGATTCTTTCTGGATTTTGGGGTTTTTTTGGTGGCAAGACCCATGTGCTTGGTGAGCACGGGCAGTTTGTCCCTGTGTGGAAGGAGATGTGGTGATGCTGTCGTGCAGTCACATTCTGGGATCCCTGGCTGCTCCACAGCTGCACCTTCCACCTTTTGTAGGGAAAAATAAGGCAAATTAAGCTGGTCTGCTGATTATGGCTGGATCCAAAGCTCCAGTAGATTTGTTTTTTTAAAGTGGATTTATTTTTTTTTCTCTCTCGGTTATTATCAGGACATTTGTGCAAAAGAAATGTTTATAAAAACGACTTTTGAAGCAGGAGCTGAAAAGGCAGGTTTGGGGTGGAGATGTGCCACAGCAACTGGGTTTGTCTCTCAGGTTTCTGGGCAATCATTCCAATGCTTACAATAGTTCATACTTCTCTTTTTTAGTGAAAACCTCAGTGTAAAAATTAATTTATTCTCTGAAGCCATGAAGGGAAGGATTTATGGATTCATGAGGGAAGAGTGGAGGGACCTGGGAACCCCAATTCCACCCACATGATATTCAGACCATTAGAAATGAGGATGTTTTTTGGTTGTTGCTGCTCAGATGGACTCACATTCCCACCTCCCAGCTGAGCCTGGGGATCCATGAGATTTCCCTGGTTATCCCTGAGTTTTCATCCTGGAGAATCAAGGATACAGAGGAAGAAGGGGAGATAAAAAAGGAGAAGCGTGGTGGTGGTGTGGGAGAGCCCTGCCTTACATTCTATGCCCAGCTGGCTGAACCCAGCTGCAATTTGGGAATTTGGGAATTTTGGAATTGGATCTTTTCCTTCTCCATGATTCCACTGCCAAGCCCTTCCCTAGGAGCCAAGCCTGAGGCTCCTCTCCTGGCTGACATCTCCAGTTCCCCCCTCCATAGCCAGGTTTTGTGGGTGTTTTTGAACCCCGTCTGTATTCCCAGGTGGATACAGTGGGAATATCCCAGCGCTGGGATATTGGCTGGGTTTGGTGCTCTGAGGGGTCGTTACTCTGCGTGGGGAGCAAGGATTTGCTCCCAGTGGTGTCTTTGGGAAGGATTTTTAGAAAATGTCCTGCATGTCCTTTTGGTCACAGGGTCGTGGTGTCACAGGATTTTGGGGAGCTGCTCGTGCCCTCATCTGGAACTGTGTCTGTTCTTCAGCAGGAATTCCTTCAGGGAATCCCTGATGGATATCCTGGGCTCGTTAGGATAATTAATGTGAGTGTGGCAGCAGGGCTGGTGTGTGTGGGTGAGGTGTTCCAGCTGCCCCTCCCAGAGCAGCTGGATGCATTCCCTGAGCATCCCAATCCGGGGCTGCAGCTGGGATCTCTGATTCCCCTGAGCCTCTTTGGATGTGTGACCCAAAGGAACACGTGTGGCTGCAATTCTTTTTGCATTTCTAGGCTGCCTTAGACAGTGGAAGGGAAAATCCCTCATCTTTGCCTCTAGGAAGGAGCACTCAGGATTTATCCCTTAATGCTTCTTGGAAGGGTGTGAGGATTCCTCCTTGGTGGAAACCAGAATTTCTCCAATTAATTCAAAGTGTAATTGAAGTGACAGAAGTGTTTCCCCCGGGGGAGACGTTGCAAATCCCAATTTCCTGCTCCCAAGCCCCTGTTATTCCCAGCGATGGGAAGGGATCACTTTTGAGGATGTGCAGAAGAGCTCACCAGGAACGTGAAACGTTTGCTCAGCTTTGCTTCCCCCTTATCCTCTGCCTATAGAGGTGCTGCCCTTCCCGGGGCTGGCAGTGGAATTCCCACGGGTTTGGAATTCCTACGGCTTTGGCTGGAGCTGGCAGGGGCTGGCACGCTCCGAGCAAACCCTGGGCTGGATCCACGTCCCCTTCCACCCCATGGTGATGGAGTGAGGGGGTCCCCTGGGAGAAGCTCTGGAGTCCTTTGCTGCTTTTTTTTTAGCTGGTTTGGGGCACGATAATCCTCGTGCTTCACCTGCAGGACGTGACATTGAACAGAGGCTGCGAAGCGCTGCACGGCAGGGAGCGGGGGAGGCGGCGCCGGGGCGGGCAGGGACCTCTCCAGGATGTTCTGGGTGTCTGCGCTGATGCCTGGAAGGGCTGGAGCAGAGGCTGGATGGAGTTGAGGAGAATAAAGGAGATTTACTGAGGCTTTCAAAGGCCCCAGCACCAGGGTTACAAATCAGGCTCTGTCTGGATGGCCCCAAAATGGAGGCAAAGGGAGGGGGCCAGTCCTGAGATCCCATTTTTATGTTTTATGTGTTAGGAGTCTCACTCACCCACCCTCCTCCTTCCACGTTGTTTTCACTTTGAGCCTGAAGTTTGGAAAAAACATCCTTGAGTCCCAATTGGAGTAGGATTGTTGTGTCTTCATCACCTTGTGAAAGGATCCCAGTAACCCTGACCAAAAGCCACACCCCAGTGCAGAACAGAAACCCCAAAAGCCCCAGGCATCAACACCTTGGACATCTGGGCTGATCTTTGGATGCTTTCCATGGGGAAGAGGTGAGGTGTGCCCTTGGTGCTGGGCACAGCACTTGTGGTCCCACAGAGAGCTTCCAGCATGCCTGGAGCTCCTGCAGAGCACCCGGGCCGATGATTTCATCCTCAAATGTCTTTTGGAAACGACAGCTCCTGCCCAGCAAAGGCAAACCTGTGTGTGATCCTGCAGGGCTGAATTGTTGTAGAGCCTGGCAAGTGTCCATGGGTGCACAGCACCACCGAGGCAAACTCTTCCCCTTTTTCAAACCACAGAATCCTAGAATGGCTTGGTTTGGAAAGAACCTTAAATCTCAGCTTGTTCCAACTTCCACTATCCCAGGTGGCTCCTGTCCAAGCTGACCTTGGACACTTCCAGGGATCCAGGGGCAGCCACATTTTCCCTGGACAGCCTGTGCCAGCACCTCTGTTTTTCCAGGCTCCTGACGAGTTGCGCATTTCCCGTCGGGCACGGAGGGCTCCGTGGAGCCAGCGGGATTGGAGCTGGAGGGCAGGAGAGGAGAGCAGAGTGTGCCAGGGCTTGCAGGAGTCCCCTCAGCGGGGCGGGGACACCACGGGGGCTCTGCCAGCCCCTCGATGGCCGGGTGGTGCCGCAATGAACCCAGCCCCAGCCCCTTTTTGCGGGGCCCAAAAGAAGCGACTGCAAAAACTGTCATGCAAAGGCAGCCGCGCCGGGGCCCCGCATGCAGCTCCCGCCTGGCCACCTCCATCCTTTTCTTTGCTTGCTTCTGCCAGCGGGGCGGGCCTGGCATGGTGGGGGAGAGATACCATTCTCTTTTTTTTTTTTTTTTTTCCC
>VWYI01047952.1:14108-26599 GCA_013399455.1 Anthoscopus minutus
TCATCCAAAAGCCTGGGGGATTTTTAAAAAATTATTATTATTATTATTACTATTATTTTTATTTTTTTGGTGATTATTTGCCCATCGAATCAGGCTGGGGGGGCGGGCACGGTGAGCTGCCAGGGCTGGGGTGCCCAGCAGGTGCCAAGGGGGGATTTTTGCTCTGTTGCAGGCTCATCGAGGGGACCCAGCCCCCTGACCATGGGGGCACAGGACACCCTGCCCGTGGCCGCCGCCTTCACCGAAACCGTCAACGCGTACTTCAAAGGAGCTGACCCCAACAAGTAGGTGCCAGGCCCCGGGGTTGGGGCGACCCCGGGTGGGTTTTGGGGTTGGGGACAGGTGGAGGGTGCTGGAGAGGCTTTGTGAAGGATGAGGAAGGGGCAGGATGTCGCTGTGATGGACGGCACAGAAAGAATTCGGGCTGAGTGGAGAGGTTCTTCTTTCGGCAGTGAAGTTTTTGGTTTGGGTTTTACAGCCCTTGTTGTGAGGTGTTCTGATGCAGGTTTAGCAGGGTTGGTTAAAGGAGCCACCTGTCTGGTCTCGTTGGTGGAACAAGAGGAAAAAAGCACGTTTAGGACATCTGTCCCTCTTATTTTGAGATCTTGAATCTATTTACAAAAACAGTCCTTGAAAGAGAGTTTTGCCAACAGCTTTCCCTTAGGAACATCTCAGCTGCTGACAGGCTGAGAATTTCCCTCAAGCTTCAGAAAATCATGTCCACAACAGGAGGTGATGTGGCCTGGGGTGGGCAGGTTTGGAAAGGTTTGGAAAAGTGAGGTTTGGAAAGGTTTGGGAAGGTTTGGAAAGGTTTGGAAAGATTTGGAAGGGTGGGAAGGTTTGGAAAGGTGAGGTTTGGAAGAATTTGGAAGGTTTGGAAAGGTTTGGAAGGGTGGGAAGGTTTGGAAAGGTGAGGTTTGGAAGAATTTGGAAGGTTTGGAAAGGTTTGGAAGGGTGGGAAGGTTTGGAAAGGTGAGGTTTGGAAGAATTTGGAAGGTTTGGAAAGGTTTGGAAGGGTGGGAAGGTTTGGAAAGGTGAGGTTTGGAAGAATTTGGAAGGTTTGGAAAGGTTTGGAAGGGTGGGAAGGTTTGGAAGCATTTGGAAGGGTGTGAAGGTTTGGAAATGTTTCTGCTGGGGGAAGAGGAGGTGAGGAGTTTGTGTGAGGAGTCTGGGGGGCTGCAGCCTTCCCCTGCCATGCCTGGCCATGCTGGAATGGCATTCCAGCAGAAACCTGGAGAGCTTGCCCACCTATGCTGCAAGACCCTCTGACAGATAAAACTCCAAAGGGATTTTACCTATTAGATATTAGGCTGAGATTAATTCCACTGAAATAATCAACGACAGCAAAAAATAAACAGGGCAGTGATGTTTAAGAAGATCCCTTGGGCTGTTTCTGCCACCAGAGGCTCAGATGTGGCAGGGGGGGAACTGTCCCCACACCATCCACGGTGCCAGCCCTCCCATGCTGATGATGCCTGGAAGGGCTGGAACAGAGGCTGGAGGGAGTTGAGGGGAATAAAGGAGATTTATTGAGGGTTTTTAAAGGCCCCAGCACCAGGGTTACAAATCAGGCTCTGTCTGGATGGCCCCAAAATGGAGGCAAAGGGAGCAGGGGCCAGTCCTGAGATCCCATTTTTATGTTTGGCTCCATTTGCACACAGGAGTCCCACTCACCCACCCTCCTCCTTCCACACTGTTTTTACTTTTGATGCCTGGAAGAGCTGGAGCAGAGGCTAGATGGAGTTAAGGGAATAGAGGAGATTTATTGAGAGGTCACCCCCAGACAGCACCAGGGTTACAAATCAGGCTCTGTGTGGATGGATCCAAAGATGGAGCCAGAAGGGAGGGGGTCAGTCCCAAGATCCCACTCTTTTTATAGGTTTGGGTCCATTTGCACACAGGAGCTTCATTTGCCCACCCTCTTCCTTCCATGTTGTTTCACTTGGAGCTTGGAGTTTGGAAAAGGTGTCCTTGAGTCCCAATTGAAGTAGGATTGTTGTGTGTTCTTTACCCTGTGAAAGGATCTGAGTAACCCTGACCAAAAGCCACACCCCAATGCAGAACAGAAACCCCAAAGCCCCAGACATCACTTTGGGCCTGAAGTTTGGAAAAAACATCCTTGAGTCCCAGTTGGAGTAGGATTGTTGTGTCTTCATCACCTTGTGAAAGGATCCCAGTAACCCTGACCAAAAGCCACACCCCAATGCAGAACAGAAACCCCAAAATCTCCAGGCATCACTGAGCCCCTTTTGCCTGGCCCTGGCTGTGCCGGGCGCTGCAGGTGCATCGTGAAGATCACGGGGGAGATGGTGCTGTCCTTCCCTGCGGGCATCACCCGGCACTTCGCCAACAACCCCGCCCCGGCCGTGCTCACCTTCCGTGTGCTCAACTTCAACAGGCTGGAGCACGTCCTGCCAAACCCCCAGCTGCTCTGCTGGTAAGCGCTTCCCTCGGCAGCGTCCTCCGGGAAGGTCCCGGGAGAACGGGATGTTTGCAGGAATGCGTGCCCTGGGGGATCTTCCTGGCGAGTGAAACTCTCAGAGCTGTAAATACTTGGTGAAATCTCTGGATGGTTTGGGTTGAGAGAGCATCGGGGTTATGCTGTCCCCATGGGTAGGGGCACGTCCCACTGTCCTGGGCACTGCCAGGGATCCAGGGGCAGCCACAGCAAATCTGGGAATTCCAGCCCAGCTCCTCTTCACCTTCCCAGGGCACAATTCCTGCCCAAGATCCCACCCAGCCCTGCCCTCTGGCACTGGCAGCCATTCCCTGTGTCCTGTCCCTCCATCCCTTGTCCCCAGCCCCTCTCCAGCTCTCCTGGAGCCCCTTCAGGCCCTGCCAGGGGCTCTGAGCTCTCCCTGGAGCTTCTCCTGTCCAGGGGAGCACCCCCAGCTCTCCCAGCCTGGCTCCAGAGGGGCTCCAGCCCTGGAGCAGCCCTGCAGGTGAGCTCTCACCTGAGAGGAACAGAGGGGCAGAATCCCCCCCTTTCCTGCTGCCCACACTGGGGGATCAGCCCAGCACTTGGGGAATTCTGAATCCCAGCACAGATGGATCAGGAGAAGCCAGATCTGTGTGGGAGGGAGCCAAAATTCCTGAGTGCAGTCCCTGTGCTGTGCAGAGCTGCTCTCTCCTGCCCGGGCAGGTTTTCCAAAGGGTTCATTCTCCTCTGTGCAGTGACAACGTGCAGAGTGACTCCAACTCCAAGGAGTTCTGGGTCAACATGCCAAATCTGATGACTCACCTAAAGAAGGTATCGGAACAGAAACCTCAAGCCACCTATTACAATGTGGATATGCTCAAATACCAGGTAGGGTTTTTTTTGTGAGATAAAACTGTGCCAAAAAAAAAAACCAAACCCAGAAACAAACAAAAAAAAAACTCAAAGAAACCACCAAACAAAAACCAAAACAAAACAAAAAAAAAACCCCAGAAAAAACCCCAAACAAAACAAAAAACACAAAGAAACAGCAACAAAAAAAGTGTGCTGATTATGGCTGTAACAAATGACGTTTCCCTAGTGCAGAGTGGAGCTAATGTGAGGTGGGGGCTTGTTGTCCCCCCATCCCTTCTGTGTGGCCCTGGCTTTGTCTGGCTTGAAGCCCAGCACTAAATTCAGTGGGAATTCAAGGGCTTGCCTCCGAGTGCGATGTCCGCGTCTGTAAAATGGGATTTCTCCCTTCAGCCCTACAGAAACTAAATGTTTTTTCTGTCATTTTGGAAGGTATCTGCCCAGGGTATTCAGTCTACTCCATTAAACCTTGCAGTGAGCTGGCGCTGTGACCCTGCAAGCACTGACCTGCGCATCGACTACAAATACAATACAGAGGCAATGACCACCCCAGTAGCTCTAAACAACGTCCAGTTCCTCGTCCCCGTCGACGGAGGAGTAACCAAACTTCAAGCTGTGCTTCCTCCTGCTGTCTGGTAGGGATTGCTCATCCTGGAATTCCCATCCTGCTGCAGGAGGGTGTCACTGGTGGGCACGGGGTGGAGGAGTGGATTTAAATCACAACAGCGAGGTTTTGATCCCAGCGAGGCAGAAAAGTCTTTATTTTGGGGTTTGTAACCCTTTTTTATCAGGTGTTCCCATTCAGGTTATTTTGAGGTTTGTAACCTTTTTTATCAGGTGTTCCCATACGGGTTATTTTGGGGTTTGTAACCCTTTTTTATCAGGTGTTCCTATAGAGGTTATTTTGGGGTTTGTAACCCTTTTTATCAGGTGTTCCTATAGAGGTTATTTTGGGGTTTGTAACCCTTTTTATCAGGTGTTCCCATTCAGGTTATTTTGGGGTTTGTAACCCTTTTTTATCAGGTGTTCTTATCAGGTTATTTTGGGGTTTTTAACCCTTTTTATCAGGTGTTCCTATAGAGGTTATTTTGGGGTTTGTAACCCTTTTTATCAGGTGTTCCTATAGAGGTTATTTTGGGGTTTGTAACCCTTTTTATCAGGTGTTCCTATAGAGGTTATTTTGGGGTTTGTAACCCTTTTTATCAGGTGTTCCTATAGAGGTTATTTTGGGGTTTGTAACCCTTTTTATCAGGTGTTCCTATAGAGGTTATTTTGGGGTTTGTAACCCTTTTTATCAGGTGTTCCTATAGAGGTTATTTTGGGGTTTGTAACCCTTTTTATCAGGTGTTCCTATAGAGGTTATTTTGGGGTTTGTAACCCTTTTTATCAGGTGCTCCCATACAGGTTAACATGATGGGCCAAAGGAAGCACCTCTGTTGGTGGGACAGGAGAAAAACCTACTCAGAGCATTTGTGTGACTTTGTTCTGAGAGCCAGAACCTATTTACAAAAAACACTCCTTGAGAGAGAAATATTCCCAAAAGATTTTCCCTTGGGAACAGCTCAGCCCCTGCCAGGCTGAGAGCTCCCTCAGGCTCAGAAAATCTGTGCACAGCAGGGTCTGGGTGTGGGACCCCAATCCTGCCCTCCTGTGCAGGAGGAAATGTTTAACACCACTCCAATTCTCTTTCTCTTGCTGTTACCACGACAGAGTGGCCAGAGGTGCAGGGATGTGTGCAGGCAGCAGCCCTCATTTGGTGTTTTGGCTGCTTTACCCAGGGTTTAGAGGGATGCACAGCCAGGTCCTGGCACGGGGCAGCTGCTCCTGCATCCCTGGCAGTGCCCCAGGCCAGGCTGGACAGGGCTTGGAGCAGCCTGGGACAGTGGGAGGTGTTCCTGCCATGGCAGGGAGTGGGACTGGATGGGATTTAAGATCCCTCCCAAGCAAAGCAGTTGGGAATTTTGGGATTCCGTGGAAGGATGTGTGGCTGTGACTGCCGAGGGCACTGGGACGTTCCCGTGTCTCCTGCCCATCGCTCACCTGCAGTCCTCACAACAATCATGCAATTCTTTTGTTTGGAAAAGCCTTCTGAGGCTATCAAGTCCATCCATGAACTGTGAAACCCAAATCCAAGCTCCCAGAACTTCTGCTCCAGAGAGCAGCACCAGAGTAGTTCCCTCCCCACACCACCAGCACCCCCCCAAAGCCTTTAGCAAAATCCAAATTACTCCTTGGCAATTTCCTGATGGCTACAGAAACGCTCTTCTCCGTGTGTTTGCAGGAATGCTGAACAGCAAAGGATATTGTGGAAGATCCCTGACATCTCCCAGAAGTCAGAGAACGGAGGTAATCCTGAAAATATGCATTTCATTAACTCGGAATCCTCCAGGCAGGCACTGATGCAGCCCGGACCCTCAGATTCCTGCCGGGGCTTGCCCAGGACACAGCGATTTAATTTGGAGCTCCAAAATCAGGGCTGTGTGCCACCAGCGCTGCTCTGCCAGCCAGCCTGGCATCCCCAGGGGCATCCAGGCCGTGCCTTGCCAAGCCCTCGGCTCCCTGCATTCCGCATGGCTCGCATCCCCGCTGCGAGCATTTACTGCCTCCCGCGAAAGCTTTTCCACGTGGGAAGCTGCTCCCAGCGCTGGGATCGCAGGCAAAGCCGGACCCTGCTGGGAGGATGAGGAGCTTTGGCTCTGCCCCAGCCCGGGGATGCCGCGGGGTCGCTTTTTTCGCGCATCCCTGATCCGTGCGGGCGCCGGGATGCTCCGAGCTCCCCTCCGCGCTCATCGGGGTCTCTTTGGGGTTTCTCCCGCAGGTGTGGGGTCGCTGCTGGCGCGGTTCCAGCTGTCGGAGGGGCCGAGCTCGCCGGCCCCGCTGGCCGTGCAGTTCACCAGCGAGGGCAGCACCTTGTCCAGCTGCGACATCGAGCTGGTGGGCGCCGGGTACCGCTTCTCGCTCATCAAGAAGAGGTTCGCGGCAGGTGGGTGCTCGGCGGCGGCTCCCGCAGGTCCCCTCCGGGCTGGCGATGTCGCTGCTGCGGGTTTGGTGGGGTGGGACAGAGGGACAGCGGCTCCCCGGCATGGAATAAATCCGGGTGCAGCTCGCCAGCCTCGGGTTTCGCGGCTCGTTCCTGCTCCTGAGTGCAAGGCAAGGGTTGGGATGTGCAGGGCATCTCCGGGAAGAGCTTTGGCCTCGTTCTCTGCGGAGAATAATGAGGGATTGCCCTCGTGTCCATTGCTGCGGGGGAAAATGAGGATTTTCCTCATGTCCATTCCTGCAGGGAATGAGGATTGCCCTCATGTCCATTGCTGCAGGGAACGAGGGATTTCCCTCATGTCCATTGCTGCAGGGAATGAGGATTTCCCTCATGTCCATTGCTGCAGGGAATAATGAGGGATTTCCCTCATGTCTATATGCAGGAAATAATGAGATTTTTTTCCCCTCGAGTCCATTGCTGCAGGGAATAATGAGAAATTTCCCTCGTGTCCATTGCTGCAGAAAATAACAAGGAATTTCCCTCATGTCCATTGCTGCAGGGAATAATGAGGGATTTTCCTCGAGTCCATTTCTACAGGGAATAACAAGGAATTTTCCCCTGTGTCCATTACTGCAGGGAGTAATGAGGATTTTTCCTCAAGTCCCTTTCTGCAGGGAATAATGAGGAATTTTCCTGTGGGCCTCAGGGCTGGTGGAGATGGGAAAAATCTCCTGGGAATCAGGGCTGCTCCCTCCCCCCAGCTGATTTCTGATCCCATTTTCAGGTAAATATTTGGCTGATAACTGATGGAAGCTTATGCAAGTCCGTGGAAAATACAATGGAAAATACCCAAGGACTGCTGTGCGTGGAACGGGTTTTAATTACAGTTTAAGGAAAATGAACTAAATCCTGCACTTGGGACATTTCTGTTGGAAGTGTCGACAACTTTCAGCATTTTTTTTCCTTGGAAAACACCGTCTTGACCCAGTCCTCCAGTATTTACTTCTAGATGTAACATTGTTAATGGTTTTAAAATGTAATTATTGTATTTGTAAATTGTACTCATTCCAGTAAGGCTGTATTTTGGCAGTTAGACACTTGAGTTTTAGCATTTTACCATTCATGAAATGGATGTAATTTAAACTGTGGTATATAAATCTAATAGTAGTACTGTTGAATGGCACAATGCTTACAGAGGTAGATTGCATTTTGTCAATATATACAATTTAAATACGATTCTGGTAGCTGTTATGAAGGGGGTGCCTCAGCAAAAGAGAATTTCAGTAGAGCCCACAGGCTGATTTGATTTTCCTTCAGTCCTTAGTACGTCTCACAGCAACCAATAAAAAGCTCAACCTTCAGCTTTAGCTGGTCTAACTCCACAAAAAATATTGTTGGGAAGGTGGAGCTTCCTGGGGCATTCTCCCAGGAAGAAAATCTCACTTCTGCAAGGAGGATTTACTCCCAATTTCCAGCCCTGTGCTCTCTGAGAGCTGCAGATTCCCTGCTGGAACCCCAGCAGCTCTTCCCTGCCCTGTGCCCGTGCATTTTGCAGGGACACAGAGGAGGAAAGAGCCCCAGGAGGCTGGGTGCTCCCTCTGAGCCCACAGCACTGGCACAAAATGTCATTTCTGGCTTCAAGGATGTGTTTTCCCAGCCTCCCCACGTTCGGTTGTGTTTTTAATTTGCTTTGCTGGCTTTTTTCCACCTTCCCCCCGCCTATTTTTGAAAGCTCTACGGGTTTAGAAAAGGCTTTAAGGAATTGCAGCCACACCTGCTTCTCTGTTTTAGCTCTCAGGCAGGAGAATGTGCCTGGAAAAACGCGGGGAAACAATTCCCCAGGGAACAGGAGCAGCACGGGGGCTGCTGACAGCAGGGGCAGGAGCCCAGCCGGCCAGCGCTGGGAGCAGCGGTGTTGGAGAGATGGGAAAACACATGGGAAGTGCTGAACTGGAGAATGGGGGACAAAAATCTTATCCCGGAGTGTTTTCCCTGCCCCACTGAGCGCTGCTCACTGCCCTGGGGCCGGGTCCCGTCCGAGTCCTGCAGCGCGGGCAGAGCCCCGGCGGCACCGATGGGGCTGCAGCTGCTGAGCTCAGCTGGTCCCACAGGAGAATTTGGCCATTTCGGGAGGAAAAGTGAAGGAATCTTGGTGAAATTAAGCAGAGATGCACAGAGCAGCATCCACGGAGTGGGGTGCTGGGACTTTGGGAATGGGGAAGATGGAAAGAGGTGTTTTCCAGGCGCGGTGCGTTTTCACCGGAGAACAAGGCTGGGCATGTTGGGAAGTGCTTGCTCAGTGTGATGTGGGAAAAGGGAGAGCTGTGCCCATCCTGAAGGAAAAGAAGGAAAAGTGGGGATGTTTCAGGTGAGAGGCAGCTCCCAGGCTGAGATATGGGGGGTGAGCTGTGGGTTGGCAAAAGGCAGCAGCAGGAAAGGAAAAGCACAATTCGCTCCTGCAGCTTCCCACATCCTCACAGGGTTTGGGAGCGCACTCCCCAGGGCTCCACTCCATGAATGATTTCCCCCCTGAACTGGAAATTTGTATAAAGTGTGTAGCTCGCCCCTTTCTGACACAGAAATCCAGGGCAACCCCAAAAATCAGGTTTATGGTTTGTACAATTGCTCCAAACCCATCCTTCCAAAAGAGATCTACAGCATAGACCTGAGAAAAAACAAATGTATTTATAATGTAAATATTACCAGAACATAGAGATTTTACTTTATATTTCATTTGAAAGACAAGGTGTTTACATTAACATTGGGGCTTTTTTGAGTGCTTTTAAAAACATTTAAAGAAAACCCCATAACCCAAAGCTCCCAAGCTCATCCTGTTTGAGCTGGTGAACAAAACAGAGGTCACTTTTTTGGGATGCAGGCCTCATGGCCTGAGGAGAGGGATGGGAACAGTCTGGGACATTTTGTCCTATTTCTGGGACATGTGGGATGTGCCAGCACTCCCAGCCCCGCGGGGACACAGTTCCAGCTCCAGGTGACACCAAGCCTGTGACACCGGGACCAAAGGCAGCGATTTGGGACAGGATTTCCCATCCTGCTCTTGCCAGGTTTTGGCACAGTGTTTTCTCAGAGAGCCCCGGGGAAGTTGGGAGTTTGGTGAGAGCAGCTGGCTGCAGAGAGGGACCTGGAGTGCTCAGGGCATTGAGGTTCTGCGGGTTCCCCTTGGCTTTAGGTAGGAGAATCCGTGTTTTTCTAGGGAATTCACCTGTCTGGGGCTGCCTGCTCACTCACAGGGAGGTGAAATGGCAGTGATTTGGTTTCATACAGATCCCAGACTGGCTTGGGTGGGAAGGGATCTTAAAAATCATCCAGAGCCACCTCTGCCATGGCAGGGACAGCTCCCTCTGTCCCAGCTGCTCCAGCCTGGCCTTGGGCGCTGCCAGGGATCCAGGGGCAGCCACAGCTGCTCTGGGAATTCCATCCCAGCTCCTGCCCACCCTCACAGCCGGGAATTCCTGCCCAAGATCCCACACAAATCTCCCCTTTTCCAGCTTACAGCCATTCCCTGTGTCCTGTCCCTCCATCCCTTGTCCCCAGCCCCTCTCCAGCTCTCCTGGAGCCCCTTCAGGCCCTGCCAGGGGATCTGAGCTCTCCCTGTAGCTTATCCTGTCCATGGGTGCCCCCCCAGCTCTCTCAGCCTGGCTCCAGCCCTTGGAGCATTCCCAGAGGGAAGCCCCACAGCTCTGCCTCCCAGCAGGGCTTTTCCCAAGGGCTGGGGCTGGGGAGGGAGCTCAGCCCCTGGCACTGCCCAGCCCCAGCAGCACCAGGACCCATCTGGGTGGATGAGAAGGATAAATAAAGGAGGCATTCAATAACAAAAACGTGCATGCATGCACAGAAAGGCTTTAGCTCCATTGCTTCCATGGACCTTTCCCTTTGGACTCGGCAACATCTCCCAAAGGAATTTTCCCCCAGGAATTTGGCAGCCCACACCTGCAGGGCCGAGGTGCCACTGACAGAGCAGGAGTTTTTTCCCACTGATGCCTTTGTTCTTGCAATCTTTCATGGCAGGAGCAGAAAGTGATTCTTTTTTTTTTTGACCCCTTTCTGCTGTTTGTTGCAGGCACAGTTCTCAGCCAGCTCACGGTGCTCCTCACAGGAGACCCTTCAGAGCAGTTTTCTACCCTAACATTAACCCTCAATAACTCAGAGATCTCTCAATAATAGGAAAAACCACCAAATAATGAGCCTGGTGCCTGCATTTGTTCTTAGATATCACTGCCCTGTTTCAATCTTCTTGGTTCTGCTGTCGTTCAGCATTTCAGTTCAATTCATTTCTCTTCACTCTGCTCTTTCAGGTTTTGTCTATCATTTTTTAAAACCTAGGTGGGAAAACCCTGGAAGTTTCTGCTGGAATGCCATCCCTTTTTTAGCCAGGCAGAGCAGGGATGGGGAGGGAGGGTCCAGCCCTCCCTGCCACCCTTCCCCTGCTGCTCTCTGAGATTCCTCCAGCAGCAGCATCCCACAAAGAGTCACCACCTCTCTGCCTCCCAGCAGAAGCATTTTTTCAATGGCTGGAGTGCACTGAAAAGGTGACAGATTTTTAATTTACCTAACAGAGAGTCAAATGTTTTTTTTTCCCTTACCCTTTTGTTGTTTTTATGTGAAAATACCTTGGTTAAAACCCCTAATTTGGAAGCTAGTCATGACCAAAATATGTGACATCCTCCTGTTGTGCTTTCCTGGTTAGAAAACACTGTCTAAAAGATCTCATTTCACAGCCAGAATTCTTCTGTTCCTCTTTCCCTCACCATTTCCCAAGGAAATGAATCCCTGTAGAGCCGGGGAGGTTTTATGATAATCAGGATTATTCCAGTCAGGATTTTAATTCTTCTTTCACTGCAAGGCAAGGAACAGATTTGCAGGGATAGGCCCTGCCCCTTCCTGGCTTCCCTCGTCCCTTTAGGAGGGATGAAGCTGCTGGCAGTGGTTCTTGGAACCACAAATTGATGGTGGTGGTGCTCCCCAGATGTTTGGGGACAAGCAGGACGTGGTGGAACCCGCCAGACCCTGGGGAGGTTTTTGGGATCCCTCGTTCATCCCATTTAAATCCCATTTTCTGGGGCAGCGGGAACTGCTGCAGATGTGCTGTCCCAAAGTTGGGCTCCTCACCCATGCAGGGAAGGGATTTTCACTCCCAAACCTTCTAAGGTTGGTGAAAACCCCTGGATGCTCGGATGACATAAACCCAAGGGAGATGTGTGGTGGTGGGAGCCAGGAATGGAGTGGGGATGCTCCAGGAAGCTCCCAGGGCTGGCAGGAGGAGGGCCCAGGATGTGGGGCAAGCCCAGCAGTGAATCAGACACCCCCAGGAACCACCCCAGAGCGCTGGAAGAACTCCCTCGTGTATAAAATGTTTATAAATATTTGTGGATGAAGATGCACAGGTCTATTTTTAAGATTTAAGTCGGATGAGTTAAGGAATGGCTGGACTTTTCTGCCTGAACGTGCAATGAGATATGTTCTAACTTTAGTCTACGATGGCCCAGGTTCTGCTCAGTCTGTGGTGAGGACTTTGCTGCTTTCCCACCGTTCTCAGAGGAAAAGAAAAACAAAACCTCTAAAAGACGTACAGGTTTGTTGCACAGGGACTACTGCAGCGAAGCTTTGTATTTGACCACTGGTAAAATATGAATGTGTTGTATTGACTTGTTGAAGATAATCATGAAACAACATATTTTAAATGTTACTTGCCTTATAGATTAGAGTACGACTGTGTGGATATCATTTTTTTTGTAAATACTGTTTTTTATAAATGTCTCTCCTCCATCCTCCCCGTCACCCATTTCACCGACTCTCAAATATGCAATTATTTACCATGCAGAGCGTTGTGACGAAGAAACTCCCACGTCAGAACAAAGTTTATTCATTCTATACATAAGAAACCCACGAAATACCTGACTGAGTTGCAATTTAAATGTGATTATTTTTTTTTTCCTTGAAAATAAACAAAAAACCAGAAAACATTTTTTTTTCCCAGCGAGTTTTGCTTCCATGTGCAGGAACACCCAGAGGAGTGGGCGGAGGGATGGGAGGTTGGCCCAAAAATGGAGCCCTTGCCCCAAAAAAGGGTCCCTGTTCCAAAAACCATCATTCCTGCTGGAGTTATGTGCAGTGTCCCAGCATGGGGACAGGGTGAGGGTGGCATGTGGGGACACAAGAGGGTCCACAGGGACCATGGATGGATGGATGATGGATGGATGG
>VWYI01047954.1:2595-46084 GCA_013399455.1 Anthoscopus minutus
CCACTGAGGAGCTGTCTGGCAGAGCTTTTGACTCCTCTATTGACCTAAAAGAATCTTAGATTTATTTGGAACAAGTAGTTTTCTGAACACAGTGACACTGGTATTCAGACATCTGTAATAATTTGTATTAAATTATGTAATAGAGCTCTTTTATGTTGTTACCTTAGAACTGAAGTTCCACATATAAAACAAATAAAAAAATAAACCACATATTTCTGACAATAAAGTAATTATTCGTAAGTGCACATTCAAATTGTGCAACAAAACACCCATAGGACAGAGGTTTCTGAAGACAGCTGAGAAATTTTTCTCAGTGGGACTTACAGTGCTTGTGAGGAATCTACTGGCCAATTAGCAATACCTGGCGTGAGCATAGTGGAAGCTGAATCTTTCATTAGAGAGGCTACAAGGCCTGGATTTTACCAGTATGTAAATCTACATTATTCAAAGCACAGTTAAGACTTCTCAATGTAAAACAAAGGCAGTAGTGAAAGCATTTCATCAGTGTTAAGATACATCACTTCTCATCCAATAGTGCTCTTATGATCTTAGTTTCATGCATGCTGATGCCTGCAGCAGAATGCAGTTAATTGACTTGCACATGGTCACACCTCAATTCCCCACAGCAGAGGAACAAATGCACTGTTCAGTCCTGTCTGGATCACAGGTTGCTCTTCTCCAGACAAGGAATGCTTGAATGTTAATGTCTATTTATAAATGGAATAAAAGTATAAATACAACAGCCAGTGGTTACTGCAAAGACATATTCGATGTGAGGGTGCCAGATTAATGTTAATAATTGTTGGACTGTGGATCTATGGAGCCATAGTGCACAGCAGAGAAAAAAAAATACGTTTACATGAAAAACGTTCAAGATTCTTCTGAGACAATGAGTGACATGAGAGCAAAAGTTATATTCGCATTTGAACAGGACTGTGCCTACCAATGGTCCAGTATTCACAGGAAGTGGAAAGTGTTTAGCAATGGTGAATGTCCTCTGGTCATTGAACATTGTTCAGCAAATAAGCCAAAAGTCCTGTAAATCTGTCTTTTTATTCCTTTTTGCAGAATCAGCAGTCATATACAATCTTGAATAGAGCCCAACATAATGCTAGAAGAGTAACATTTTTCCTGATGTAATGTGTTCGCTTTCACTAAGCCAAGTTGTTTTTGTTTTTAGTGTCCACAGGAAAGCATCTACGTTTATACATATTTGTAGAATGCTACAGGAGGCAGATTGCTCCATCTGACATAGGCACATGTTGCAGTTTAGCTTTAATAACCCCTCAGCACCTCCTCACTGCTGCAGAGTAACTATTCTGCTCCTGCCAGTTGCATCTTCCTGGCACTTTCCTTTCTCTTAACTTCAGCAGCTGGGCCTGTATTAGAGATGGGCCTGAGGGAACACAGAGAGAGTTTGAACATTTAGTAACAGTGTTCTTTGAGAATTCCTACAGATAAAAATCTCTCCTTCAGCTCGGAACCTAGGGTGTTAGATAGCTGCTTACACCCTGTACATGACATTGCTTCCAGCTGGCACTGTCACAAAATGATCATCACTCTCTCCTCTGAGTACGGGGTCTGCAAGACAGCAAAGCGAATGAAGGATTTCCAGCTGTTACCCTCCTATTAAAAAATGTAAAAGAGAAATCTAAGAGAAGGTGTTTCTGTTTCTGTTCCCTGCTCTCTCTGCCCCCTTGCCCCCTGCCCCAATAAATTCCCTTCCAACTGGAAGAAGCAGTTTGTTGTCTTGGAAAAAAAAGTGGTCATCTACACTTATTTTAGAAGTTCAGAGAGCAAGGGGCAAACAGTTGTAGAATATTGTCATAGAGATGTTATAATATTTAGTGCAACTTCATGTGTACTGAGAGATAGAATCCATGGAAACAAAGCTTTCAAAAAAGTACAGTATTCTGAGATATTTTCAAACTATTTATTTACAGACATAAAAAAAATAAAAAGGAAAAAGGAGCTGTTTTGCAAAAGATGCACGATGAGATTGCAAAAAGGCTTTAACAGCCTAAGCCTGGATCTATAAGATTAAGAAACATAGTTGGAATGCTTCTATCTATACTGAGTTTCAGTTTAAATAACAGCAAGTTTCCAATAAAATTAAGTTTCCTAGGAAAATGTTTGTTTTTCTTGTAAACTACCTCTGAGAATGATAGATTACATACTGAAAAATAATATCTTTGTAACAGTTGCAGTCTTTATGTCATAAGTGTCTGCAGCTTATTTAGAGCAGTTTCCCACCTGAAATTCAATTCTATATGCAGAGATTCCCATAATATCAAATCACAGCTTAGCAAGGGAAGACATCCTGGCCATAGAAAGGAACCTGGTTAATAGATGAGAACAGGGGCAATTAAACATTTAAACTATGTCTCCATCCTTTTGTCCAAACAGAAAATTTCTATAAGGAAACATAGTGGATATATTAAGATCTTATGTTCAGGTCAGTTTAAAAAAGTGCATTTTATGCTGGGTAGCTTTTGAAATGAGTTCTATCTAAACTTGTTTTATTAGTGCAGAAAAACCATTCATTTATTGTAAAAAATAAAACCTCTGGGGTAGCTGCTAGAAGAGTTAAGTTTTGCTGAACTGGCAGAGCCCAAAAGTTGGGAAGGATCCTCCAAAAAACATGAATAATAAACTTGTCGCAAATGAAATAAATCAATGTACTGTTGAAAGGCATAATGTAGCTATTAGTGAGTCACTTAGTAACTACCACATGGGAAACATAACCAAAGGAAATGAAAACATATTTGCACCAGTAAGGTTATACTCTCTCAAATCTGTTTTTTTCATACTTAAAGTTACTTTAAAAAATAATCTGGTATTGTCAGTAGCAAAGGGAAAAATAAACAGATAGTGAAGAGTATTTTGTATCAGAAGCCTCAAATTTTAAATACATTTTTAACAAATACAGGAAGCAGATGAGAAAATATCCAATATACACAAAATTCATCACCAGTATTTTCATATCCAGATGTGAATGAGTGTTTTCCATATATGAAAATACAATTCTGTTATAGAAATGAGATATATTCTGTCTGCAAAATGCTTGAGGTTTTTTTGAACTCTCTATCTGCATTCAAAAATATTTCTAGTGTCATTGTAAAGGACTTTTTTGATGGATAAAAATAGATTCTTTAGAATATTGGAAGAGCTATGTTTTCATTAAAAATATTATAAACTGTTCAAGATATTGATATTGGCCAGATATTCACAGAAACTGAAATGATACAATTGTAGGTACTCAAAAAGGACAGGGATATGCAACTGCAATGAGTCAAGTTTATGCTAGAGGTCTACAGGGTTTTGAGGCAGAGAGATGAACAGGAAAACCTTCTTCTGGCAAAGGATGGCTGGGCCCTGGAACAGCCTCCCCAGGGAAGAGGTCACAGCACCAACCCAGACACAGTTCAAGAAGCATTTAGACAACATTCAGACACATGGTGTGCAGAGCCAGGAGTTGGACTTGATGATCTTTGTGGGTCCCTTCTAACTCAGGATATTCTATAATTCTATTTAATTCTAATAATAAAACATCCTGAGAAACCTCAAGTTAAAATAATGTGTGAAGGTACAGTCAAGGTTTGCCTCGACTGTACATTAATTTATTTTCTATTTTTACCAAATATCTAAACTGGAGTAAAGTACTGTAAGCTACTGTGGAACTAAAGGATAAGTTCAAGAAATTACATCAATTGAAGAAAAAATAATCCAGCTAGCACTAGATAGCACACTGCTACAGTCATGCATGCAAAAAGTACCACAACTGCAAACTGATAAAAGCTGTAAAGTTTTTTCTCTGAAACATTATTTTCATATGTTTACCTGTTCTCATAGTCTTTCCACAAGTATATGCTCCTGGTCCCTGTCAGACTGAGGCCACTGAACATGATGCACTTCTGGTCTCCTCTGTAAAGGATGTCTTTATAATCCTCTTCCTCACATGTTCTATTTAAACAGCAGCCTGCAGGTTTAGGATTTGAACCAAAGCCTACTGGCTGAGGAAAAATACTGATTTATCTTTTAGAAAATGCTTCAAGAAAATTATTTATAATAGTTAACAATAATTTATTTTCTAATACTATTTTTATTAGAGAATCTAAAATCCATATCTTAAGTAACTTTGTTGCAATTTAATCCTTCCTAAGCAATGTCAAGAGTTATTTGAATATGCCTTATGCCAGAAATTTCAGTAGTGTGACATATCCCTGAATATCAATTCAATTCCTGCTACAAGATCACTCTTCCTTTTTTTTTCATCAGTTAAGAATGAATTACAACATGAAGGAAATCACAAGTTTTCAATGGCACTCTAAGATATATCTTTCCTAAATCACATGTATTTAATGTACTATTAAATAATGGTGTAAAAATATAACCAAAATTAAAAAGTGCTTTAAAGCCATAATATAATAGGAAATGCAGTCCTACAAATGAAATTTCTGAGCTGTTTCTGTCTAAGAGAATAAAGCCAATTCTGAAACCTTCTTCTGAGTCAGTTGACAGAAGATAGTAATTGCTTCAGTCACTATGGTTTACCTGATCAGTTCAGGTACATTTGATACAGTAGACTGCAAAGTTTTATGCACCATCGCTTGAAGTGATCAGGTTAATCTAAAAAATGTCAGAGCAATGTGTTGAATAACTGGTAAAAAAGTATGTGATTTTTTTTAATGACATTCAAGCAAGGAAGGCCTGTTTTTCTACCTTTTTCTTGGAAAACTGATCACTTTTTGCTTGCTCATTTATCTTGATAATTGTGAGGTAATAATTAAGGGAGGGGGAGGTAGTGTTTTAATTAATTACCAAAGTAGCCGAAATTAGAATTCAACAAAAGATGCAACTCCTTTCTCACTTGGATTTTGCAGTTTAAAGCTCATGGAATCCTGATCTGACTCTAGCTTTGGAACTCATTAGTAATTAAGAAATTTAGTTCCTGTGCTTCACATCATGTATTCTTGGTGTATATCCAAGTACAAATCAAGTCACAACTTAGGTGAAGAAGCCTGGATGCAACTTGGGTGTTCAAATGAGGCATATGAATGGTGGGTGGTTCAGATAAAGAGTTTGCATTTGGACCAATAAAATATTATTATATTTATTTGCAGTGTAATCTCCTAAATAAAGGAAAATATTTAGAAATGAAGAATTTAGAACTTAAAATAAGAGAAGAAAGCAGGTACCTTTTTTGCAGAATGTTGTTTTTTTTTCTTTATAGAATAGCTCATAAATTTTTTTGTTTATTCTGAAGGTTTTGTTAAGTTTCCCTTTGGTATTCACTCAAGTAAGTAAAAGTTTGACTTGGATATTTCTATTCACAATAATATATAAAGAACGTATCCTTCTGTTCTATAAACTATAACACAAGTTTAAAAATAAAATACAAAAATCTCTGGAACTTAAGTTTAGGCAAAGGATTAAATACTATGTAGTTTTTGTGTGAATTAGGTATTAGCAAATATGGTCACAAATTATAAAGATTATTGCATTTAATTCAAGTGTCAGTGAACTGCACTACTTTGCTCTATTATGGTAATGACTGCCACATTTGAGCAACGGCTGAAAATCAGACCAATGTTTGCTTGATTTTATACCAAAAGAATATGGTAAATTTTTTCTGGTTAATTTTCAGAAACAGATTAAACCATTATTATTTAATCAAAATTTATATTCTGAGAATAAATATTTGTATTATCCAGAGCACTGTAAACTATACTAACAAGAATTAAATTGATAAGCCAAAAATAAGTGATAATTTGGACAGAGTGATTTAAGTATCCAGAGAAGAGGAATAAAATTGATTTTCTTCACTCAGTGTAAGAACTGTGTATAATTCACGTATTTTCTCTGATTTCATACTGTATTTTTTTCTTCATAAGAAGTGATTTATTTCACTTACTAATTGACCATGAAATTTCATTTTCATTTTAAAAAATAAATTTAATTATATCTGTAGCAGTACAATGAAACAACTTAAAAGAACCTGTTTGTTCATCTTTCATTTTCATATTTTGAATAAAACTACACGGTTATCTTTTTTTATTATTTTTATTTTCCTTGTTTTTCAGATATAATAAAACCTGTGAGGGAAGGTGAGGATGGTCAAGGGGGAATGAAACTTAGTAAGCTATGTCTTATTCTGGAGAAAAAAAAATCAGTCAAGAAATTAGGGTGTTACAAGGGATAAACCTGAAGATCTTTACCTATAGTTGTAATAAATGGTATATCAAGCAGGGAGATCATGATCTCTGCAAAATGCTCTCCTGCAATATCTTGAAGCTGAAGGAAAACAAGAGCAACTGATTGGCAGTTTCTTACTTGAATGGTAGCTCTACTGATGAGGCAGAAAGGCCATTAAAGATGATTTTTACAGAGTCTCAAAACTGCCAGATATCAAACTTAAAACTGTGAAACTTATAATGCATTTTAAAAAAGCACCCAAACTCAGAAAGCAATTATTTTCCTAAACAGCCAAGACTTAAACATATTTTTTCCTTTTTATTGCATTCCTGTTATACTCTTCATCATAATGTCTTCTTTACTCTCCTACAAACCAAGTAATCATCTTCATTTATATGCAATATGAGCCAACTGCCACTACTGCCACAATATAAATGTGTTGCATTAAAAATTAAAAATATTATTTTTTGCACTCCATCAAGATGAAAAGTGAGCCTTCATTCTCATTTGTAGTTCTGCTACCACACTGTCATCCTTCTTGCCTTTTACCACAGGATCTGATCAGTAACAGCCTGATTCCTACAAACCTTAAATTACCTGAACTGTGCTCTGAGCTTGAATCTGCATGACAGCAAATAAAGAAGAATTTTCAAAGGTGAGCTAACTGGGTTGCTGTGCTTCACTGGGAATCAGCTTCTTTGATCTGACGTCAGAACAATAGAGAAAAGAAATGCATGGGATGCTTTATCTTTCCACACAATGCTCTTAAAAGTTGAAGACGTTATATGCCTTGAAAGCTAGGAAATACAAAAAATACTCTTTCTAAAATAAAAAATCTAAAATAAAAAATAAAATAAAATGCCTAAGAGGTGCATAACTCTTGGACTCTTTATCCACTTAATTCTTTTGATTTTTTGATTTTTTTTTCTTTTGCTGGGGCAACATTGAAGCCCACATAACTGTTTGGAGAGAAGGTTAACTTTAAAGCCTGCTGAAATCCTGGCTCTTGTGAGCATTTTTTGTCATTTGAAGGTTAAATTCTTCTCAGAGAGCATTGCTGGAGTTAGTGCTCTCCCTTCCAATAACTGTAGGAGCTGCCTGACCTTTATAAGTGCAAGTCAATATTCACACTGTTGGAAGAAGCTTTGTGGAGAGTTATCTTCACAATTCCAAGGAGAAGTGCTTTGCCACAGGCAGCTCATGACCAGTGAAGACAAAGTGGTGAACAGTCAGATAAAACTGTTTTAACTGGATTCAAAGAGTCTCTTTTACGCAGCTTCAGGTTCTATTCCAAAGCCTACAGTCCTGTAGCATTCACTACTCTCCTCCAAATTTCAACAAAATCAGTAGAAAAAAAATTATTTGGAGGGAAGCATTCTCAATGTTTTGATCTCTGGATCATTCTCTGCAACACCCTGTCAAATTTATTCAGGAGTAATGGGAGAATATATGAAATAATTTTCTATTGACCTTATCCTCTAGCCAACAAAAATTCCAAAGAAGATTTAATATCAAAATTACTTGTTGAAAAACGTTATAGTAACATAAAACACTTTGAATTCAGCACTGCACCTCATATACATTTCTGCTTCCCCAATAGAAACACTGGGAGTTTAAAATATAATATCAATAACAAACACCTTCACCTCTAGTAAGACTCTCAAAGAAATAGCAGCTTTTTTTGCTAACTAAGAAGGTACCTGCAAAAGCAGAGAAAAACAAAAGCATAGTGCTCTAGTGGTTTTATGGAAATATTTCCATTAACACTTACAAACACAAATATGCAAGTGGGAGAAGGAACCAACCAAAAACTAATGACCCAAAATGAGAATGAGCTATTTTTATGAGAAGAAATTATGCTATGAACTTTTGAGAGCAAAATACGCTTTTGAAACACTATTTGTCCCTCTCCTCTAGAGATCAAAGGTTACTAGAAATCTCAAACTTTTGTAGAACCTGTGGCTCCAAAGTAAATGTTTTGGACCATGCTTCCTCTCTTCTAGATGTTAAGTAAACTAAAAGTCTGTTTACAATTCAATGGCAGGGATTAAATGACATCTGCAACTTGGCAAAACAATGTAAACTCGGGCTTGTCTGACTCAGACCAAGTTTCTGGCTCTGTTTACTGCAGAAGAAAGGAAAGAGTCAAGCCAGTGGAAATTTCGCAGCTTAGTATAATTAATATAATATTTCATATATTTATTTTTTTTTAAAGCTGTTTATTCAGTCCTGGGGCTCATGACCTGGCTTATGTTTTGAAACATCTGTTACTGCCTGAAACCAAGGCAACCAGCAAATGTTGGAAATTTCATAACACTTTAGGAATGTTCAAGTATTATTTGTGGAAACACCCTACAATTCAAAAGGATTTTAACTAAAACTGGTTAATTTTAGGTCAGATACTGCAGATACTCATGTCCTTTTCTTCTATTATGTGAGACTCTATCTTCACATATAAAGATGAACTATTTTATGGTATACATAATTTTAATATGATTGGGTTTTAAAAGAAAGAAAATCTTGCATATATGCAAGAAAATGCATCTATTTCATTTTTAGCTGTCATGCCAAATAAAGAATTTCTGCAGAAGTTTCCATTCCATACTGTCATTTGGACTTTTCCTGTCAAAAATTTAATTCAGAAATTTCTGGTTAAAATTAAAAGTTTTGATTTTGATACTTTATTACATTTGATACCTTAATTTTTCTATATTTTGCCGAAGAGATCTTCATTTTGACTTGCTATGAATTTAGATATACCTGCATTTTCATAATTTTGTCTGTGATTTGTATTACAGGTTTATTCCCAGTATTTAGTCTTCTTTCATGAAGTAGTAACATGCTAACCATGCAAAGTGGTCATAAAATTCTTCTCTGTTCAGAGTTGTGTCTGTTCCCTTTCTGGGGCTAGGATTATGTGCATCATGGGCATTGGAGTTCAGCCTTTTTCTCATATGAATGAATGGGTATAAAATGGAAGAAGAAGATAAGATTGATAAAACAATGAGAATGGTCAAATAATTAAACTCAATGTCACTCAGAAAAAAAATATATATTACTAAACAATAGCTTTAAATTTTCATGTACCTAGAAAGATTCATTTTTCCAAAACAAATCTCATAGTCATGAAAGTGTACTTCATAATGCAGTTACTAGGGAGGCATCATTAATTTAATTTATTTGGGGTTTTACAGAGGTTTTAAAAGACAATTGTTCAAAAAGTTTTTATGGTTGAAAAAAATACAAAAATAATAATCATAATCCAACTTCAGCTTCTTGACAGTGATTTTGTTACTCAGTTTTAAGGTTTTTGTCCTATTATAATTCTCCAGGAGGAAATAGATTTTAATGGTGCATAGCTTTCTTGGGCAACAAATTGTATTTTTCAGGGTATTTATTTTCTTCACAGGAGGAGATATACTGTGGTACCTAAAAGAATCACTTACCCTTTCCATGTTTGGCCTACATTTACTACAACATTTCACAATTCCTAATTTTTTCTTTTTAAATCTGATAGTTCTTTTCATGTCAAGAGCTGATCTCATTATTTCTAGAGCAAGGTGAGAAGTCACGTGGAATATTCTCAAATAGCACAGAAAGAAGCAACTTTTGCAATGCCTAACCTTGACTTTAGAAGTAACTGGCAATAGCATTCAGGATTTGAAGTGTGACAGAACAAGCTGATTTGTTTCTTTAAGCAATGAGTCTCAGAAAGGGTCTGTTTCTGTTAATTCCTCTATCTTGCATCTTCATGAGAACTCCCATGCAGGGCAAGGTCGTGTTCCCATTTACACTGGTAACTGATAGTGGTATTATGCACCCATAGATTCACCCACTCAGTGAAGCATGTTCTCCATACAGAAGTTGAATGCAAATATTATGTAAGGCAAAATGGAATAATTCAAAGAGAAAAGAGAGTTACAAGAAAATAGTAACACGGTAAAGGCATAAAGAGACTAATACACAGTGTTATGATGAAACAGTTGTCTGGTCTTCTTGGTGTTCTTCTGACCCTAATAGATAACCTTGAATTTGAAGCAGCACAACAAGCAGGGAAGCACACAGTCTTGCTAACTGAAACTAAACTGACCCTGATAACACCCTTCCCTGAAAAATATGCAACCAAAACTAAACAACTTTATAATAAAACAAACACCTAAGCAAACAAAACAAAAAAAATTCCCAAACCGAAACAAAAACCAACAAAAAATGACTAAACACTTAATAAAAAAAAGTGAGTATCCAAAGATCACAATTATGTGATTATCCAAAGATCACAATTGTTGGCCAAGGCTGATAAACTGTCCTCATTGTAAAACATTAGGGTTAAATACTTGTTAACTATTTGCAACATTGCCTAGTATTATACAATATTGGTCTCTGAATGCAACCTTTTCAACTTCTGCTGAATAAATATTCCAGGAACATATTTATTCATGTGGTTAAGAATTTATTTTGCCCCACTGTTTTAGAAATTCAAAGTGATAGAGAAAAGGCAGAAATGTTGGAAATTCACTGGGACAACTGAACTGGACAGTTCTGATTATGCAAAAAGTTATTTAAAAAGAGGAATTTCAGAAAATTGGTTTGACATTAACAAAATGAATCAGTCAAGGCATTGATTTATTGTATAGATAAATTATGAATATGAGATACACATGATCAAATTGAAGTGGCTAGTGAACTGGAAGTAAAGTATTTTTCCTTTTTCCTTTCCCCTTTCATTTTTCCTTTTCTCCTTTTCCTTTTTTCCCTTTTTCCCTTTTTCCTTTTTTCTTTTTTTCCTTTTCCTTTTCCTTTTCCTTTTCCTTAATAGGCTTTGCTTAGGCATGGATAGAATGCTCCATGGCCAGTTGGGAAAAAAAAGGAGGAGTTAGCTAAGGAACAAAATGGAGAAAATATTTCTGCTATTTTTAAACCTTTATATGTAAGCAAATTTTGCCTAATATTGCGGATATGGGAGAAGTAGTATATGATTTTCTATACATTAATATTTCTGTAATGTGAACACAAGTTGCCTTTCTTCCTGCAGAGAGAGATATCCTGCAGAGAGCTGGGCAATCACTATCTGTATGAAGTTCAACAAGGGAAAGAGTTGGATTCTGCACCTGGGACAGGACAGCCTTAGTTGTGTGTATATATAGACTGGGGAAAGAGAGGATGGAGAGCAGCACTCTGGAAGGGACTTGGGGCTCCTGGTGGATGGCAAGATGAACATAAGTCAGTAGTGCCCTGGCAGCCAGGAGGGGCAATTCTGCCCTGGGGCTATCAGGCACAGCATGGCCAGCTGGGCAAGGGAGGGGATTGTCCTGCTCTGCTCTGAGCTGGGGTGGCCTCATCTTGAATATTGTGTCCAGTTTTGGTCACCACAATATAAAAAAGACATTAAGTTATTAGAAAGGATCCAAAGGATTGTAGTGAGGTTGGTAAAAGATCTGGAGAGGAAGCTGTATGAGGAATGACTGAGATCACCTGGTTTGTTCAGTCTGAAGAAGAGAAAACTGAGGGAAGACCTCATTGCAATCCTCCTTGTAGGGGAAGAGAAGGGGCAAATGTTACAACCCATCCCTGAGGCAAGGTAACTGAGCTTCTCAGAGATCCCTTGTGGAGAATTAAGAGTAAAAGAACACTGAATTTCCATTCATCTCACAGTCACCCCACACTCAGATGTCCCCCTGAATACCAGCAGACCCTTTGCTTTGATACTCACTGCAGGAAAAGGGGCCACTGGCTCATCAATCTGGAAGCTTGCTAGAGGATGAGGCACACAGAGCCCATCACACATCATTTCAGGTCAGGTACAGACATGTGACCTGCTCCAGCAACAGGTGCAGGGATACAAGGGCACAGTTGTTGCAACCTGCAGTGCTGCTCCAGCCACCAGCACTGATCTCCTCACCAGCTGCACTCACACCAGTCCCTGCAATAGTTGGTTTTCAGGATACACAACATGCCTGTCCCAGTAGGGGACATGAGGCCACCCATTCTCTCCAGTCACCATCCCCACGGGCCAAAGTTCTCTATGCCTCCTCTCTGACTCCATTTGGCGGCACTAAACCCACCCATGCTTCCTCCAGTAGCTGGCACTCTGAGCATGAAAACTGCAGGACCTAACAAGGCCATCTGGAGAGGTATTTTTTGACAATCTTTGTTTGATTTATTTACGCTGAATATAACTTAAATAGCTTTCAATACAGAATATACCCAAATATGGCTTCAGTCTCAACATTTTCCCAGATTTTAAATACAGAGATCTGGTTTATGTTGTTTTCATGCCATTATCCAATACTCTAGCATCTTGTAGAATTAGGGTTGTAAGAGAGAGGTACTGTGAAATTTCTACAGAGCCAAGACCTGTAACCAAGACTTGTAACTAAGATACTGATTTTGCTGTGATTCCTGCCAGGAGATCCTTCCACATACTGCACTCAGGAATCCTGAACTGGGCTGAGAGGTCTGTCTGCAAGAGTCAGGGCATGAAGGCTGCCAGAATTTGAAAGAAGTGCTAAGATCATTTGGCCATCTCCAAAACTCTACTCCTCCTTGGCTTCTCCCACTCCTTTCTTTGAAGAAGATCATAGCTGAAGTGCTGAGCTGCGATAGGAAAATTACATCTCTTAAAACATTTAAATTTTTCCACCCCTTAACTGAAAATTGCCAAACAACAGATTGTGAAGGCAGCTTTGACTACTGTGCTTACAAGTTTCATACCATTTGTCTGTTAAGTTCAAGATGGAAAGGTAGCCTGAAAGCTGCCAGTATTTTTTGTTTATTTTTTAAGAGTCGTCTGTTTCACAAAAGATTGAGATAAGGTGGAAAGAACAAAAAAAAAAAAAACCTGGGAAAAAAAAAAGGAAAAAAAAGTTGTTAGCAAAGAGCAAACAAATTACATATGCATGCTACAGAAATGAAGCACATATCACGAGCCCCTCCTTAAATAAATTCACTGCTGCCAGACTGATGGAATATGTGCACTGCAGGGAGTATTGTCAGACTGCTGGTATCTCAGGTCTGGCTATCTCAGCTCTAGGCTAGCCACTCAGCTCTGTTTTACACCTTTTAGTATATCTTAGCTCTGAACTGAAGAGATTGCTCATGTGATGTCCATTTTTGCTGTTTCCCCCTCAGATATCTCTAATAAAATTTTCAACAAAAAAACCAATTAGAGCAACTTTTCTGAATTATATTTTCAGTCCAAAATGCTCTAATGCTGCACGTTTTGCTTGAAAATATTTTTAGTTTTGGATTAAAGAAACAGCAAAGACAACATGGACACTGTAGGTGGAAAAGTGGGAAGAAGACATACATCTTTTATAATGTGATAAATTACTCAGGTGTCTGCAGGAAACTTGCTTTCAGTCTCTGCAACTGCTACAATGATCAGGAAGGTCTGGAAGTCTGACTTTCTCTCTGGAAGCTTCCCCTTGCAAATCACCGTTGCAGAATTAGGAACACAAAGTAAACAGAGATAATATTCCTTACATCCTAAGGCTACCATTTTGACCAGAATGGCTATGCCAGATTACTGTTAATATATATTGCTCCTTCAATCCCTGGATTCATGGAAGAAAGAGACACTAGTTGCAAATTATTAATTAATGGATCTTACTACTTAAGTAAGCCATCTCTAAATCTGAGAAGAGAACATTTTTCTTTTAAGTTAAAGTGATGAATATATATAAATTCATATGAATTGAGACTAATTTCCTTTTGTTATTCTGCCTTAGTGGCCATAAGTAGACATTATGGCCCATAAGTAGCTGATGTTAGGAGGTTTGTCAGTAGCTCACATTAAGAGATTTGGTCAAAAATTATATTAATGAAACAGTCAAATAGATCTGTGCTGAATGATTGACCCAAGTAGGAGTTACATAAAGAAGGACAAGTTCTAAGAGAGTAAAGAGCCTTACTCTGAATTTCAAACTAAGAGAAAGGAACTAAAGTGAACTAATAAAGTGATTTTTGACAAACATTGCTAAAGAATTTCTGATTTTCAGTGCATATGTCAATCCAGAGCAGAAGCTAGTATTAAAATACTTTAATGTTTAGAATATATGACCTTATGTCAGTTTGTCAAAATGAGGGAGGATTGCAGAATACATTCTGAAGACCAAATGAAACAAGAAGAATTTGGATCAGCTGCTATAATTTATTATAATAATTTTATATTTATATTTATATTTCAAGATATATTATAATACAGGAATCCTATTAAGACTAATATATGTTTAGAATTCTAGCATAGAAATTAACTCAAAATGCTAGAGAAAAAGTATATTTTATACAAAATAAGTCTTGAGATCTACAATGCTGAAAAACTGAAATATCTGATTCTTACTGCAATAATAAGTGAGTTACTTAATGTGTTGATACTTTATGGTTGCAAGATAAGTGATTAATTTACTCTGACAACTCCTATACACATTATATAATCTATTTAACATGAAGTATATATTTTAGGGATATAAAAGACTAGTAAAGTTATAACCCTGAAGTACATTTGTATATTTTTTTCATTAAAAACTGCAAAGGCAAATTATGTCAACTTTATCATCTTTCAAAAAGTACAAGTAATAGCATAAGGCATAGTAAAGGTAATTCTAAAGAGTATATTATTAATCTCTTTAGATGTTCCCATTATATTTTCACATAATTAAAAGATCATTTTGGACAGATGTTTTAATTATAATAATTTTTCTCCATGTTTAAGTCAGGAATTTTTCATGGCTCGTGAAAATTTGCAGTATGTTTCTTATCATCAACTTGTGAAATCTTTTCTACAATTACCTCCTTTTGCTAAAAATGTTTTCAACATTTTCAAGGTATATTTTACAGCAAAAAGTACTAATAATTTTTAAGAAACACCTAAATTTCTTTGGTGTGGTTATCTGTGTATCACCATTATTGTCATCACACATTGCCTAGTAACATTTTCGGTTCAAGAGGAATTTTATGTTTCCCATCTTTAATGTTCAGAATCCACAGATTTTATAATGCACTCATGCTGATAATACACTTCAGTAATTGTGCTGTACAGCAAATATTTCTGTGTGCAAGCTTTAAATAGTTATTCAGCTGAATAATGCCACAAATCAGAGGCTCTATTTAAAATGCCAGCATGTTCTTTCCATTAATATTACAAGAATGAGACTGGCATTATTACCAATGCATAACAAATGAGACTCAATGAGTAACTGCAAGGCATATTGCCCCTGTGTATGCTGTGCTATCATAAGTAAATAATTTTATTCACTACATCATAAGATAAATATTCTGCAAGAGAATATATGGTCTGGTTTTGGCTGAGATAATCTTTTAAATATGATAAACAGGAGTTAAAGGCCACGTTATGTTGGCATATCTCCATTGCATAATCAAAGCTCTAAACAAAATACACTAAGCTGAACATTGAAGTAATTTTTAAAGGCTTTAGAAACAGTCAGACTGTTTTCTGTCTGTTCTATCCAATATCCACAAGAACAGTCTGTCTCATAAGTAAGCTGTTTCTGTGTTCCTCTTACTCCTATACATTGTCTTCTGCCAAGCTTTGTTAATTTATGATTATATAACATCATCCAGACAGCTCAATGTCTTTATTGCCAGAGCTGTCTCATAAGAAAGACAAGGTATATTTTGGAGATTGCTGACCAGTGTTTACACAGTTTCAAGGACTTTTCTACATCTCATGTTGCTGTACCAGATAAATGGCTGGAAGTACACAAGAAATTGGAAGGGGACACATTGACCTTAACTGATAAATGGGATATCCCACGTCATAGTACGTTATTCTCCGCAATAAAATTTGGACAAAGAGAGAGGAGGTGGCGGTGTTTGGAGTTATGATGTTTGTCTTCCAAGATCTGCTAACCATGATGAAGCCCGGCTCCCGTAAAAGAACTAAACATCTGTCTGTTAATGGAAAGTACTGAATTGATCCCTCTTTTTGTTTTGCCTGCATGTGCAGCTTTTGCTTTCCCTATTAAACTGTCTTTATTTTGACTCATGAGATTTCTCATACCTTTGATTTTCTTTCCCATCCCTTGTGGGGAGAAGAGAGCAAGCAGCTGTGTGGCACTTAGCTGCCTACCAGAGTTAACCCACAAAAACCATAAAAGAGAAATTTGAATAAAGTATCTCTCACCTATTACATTAGGACATCTAGACAAGCATCAGCTTTCTCTAGCCAAGAAAACTTTTGATTTCCTCTGTGGGTGGTCAGGAAAAGCTACACTATCCTGTCTTTCAGTAAACATGAACAAACTTGATGTAAGTTGGTTTCTAATATAGTGTCTTCAGAAGAGTTTAAAATAGACTCCAAATGACAAAAAAAAAAGAGGTTGTCAGGGGAAATTTGGTTATCAATAGGGTTTTTTTAACTTCTTGTGAACAGATGAATTCTCAGTCACATTATATTTTTTTCAGTTTTTTGCTTGTGAAGACACCTAAAGACTACTCTACTTTTAAGTACCAACCTTTCCTAAATGTCAGCATATAACCTAACTCAATATCCAATGCTCAAGTCCCTCTAGAGTTCCATCATGTTCTCTTACTTCTGTTTCATCTGCCATTCAAATTACTTGTTAAAGCCACTTTCAAAACTTTTTTTAATCACTCCAAATTTATGGAAACACACACAGAGATTAAAATCTTGTTCTCAATAGGCTGAAATAAATGTTTAATATTTGGAAGAGAAGTAACCATAGATTGCATCATATTAGCTTATCTTGTAAGGTGAGGAATAAAGGCTGTTCATTATTCCATGTTCTCTTGGTGAACATCTGAGTTTGCTTTAAGTGACAAAATAAACTTTAGTGCATAGGACCAGCTCACTGCGACAACAGGACAAAAGAGGCTGTTGCATTGCACATGGGCAAATTTTACCCCTTACATATATTAATATGCATTAAAACGCATCATTTAATGTATTTCAGTTTCATTTTATTGAGTAAAACACAACTAAATATGTGATTGTCATGTTTTTATGAAATACATAATTTTCTAGTCTTAAAATGATTATATTCCTTTTGCTTGAATCTTTCTGAACCTTTTTTAGAGGACTAAAAGTCAATTGAATGAACTTCACAATAATGCCAATTTCTTACTGTGCATATATGCTGATAAGAACCAAAAGGTGACAAAATCAGGTGCAGTATTTTACAAGAAACCTTAATCCAAGTACAGAATTTCAGATAAATAGTTAAAAAATGGGAGACACAAAAGGCCATTTTGTTAAACTCTGGGTAGGTAGTCAAGTGGAGGGAGACACAAGCTGAAAAAGTCAAAAGCACCAGAGCTGTTGTAGGTATCAAAATTGTATCCCACAGTTCCCATTGTTAATTCCTACAGAAAGGTTAAGTAGCACTAAAATAGTATAAGGGCCATAACTGGTAATTAGGAAGAAGCCATCAATATCTTTTGCCTGTAAAATTTTCAGAATCTAGTTAAACCAAAGGAAATCAGTAATGCAATAATGTATTATGTAAAAATGTCCTAATAATTAATAAATAATAAAAAAGAAATAAATAATTCATTATAGTCTCCTATATTATTATAAAATAAATTATGTTTCTACTGGAGAAACTGGCTAGTCACAGCTTGAGTTAGTCCACTATTCACTTCATAAAGACTGAACGACCAGGCCTGGAGACTGATGGTGAATTGGGTTACATCCAGCAGGCAGCTGGGAACAAGTGCAGTTCCCCAGGCCAGCCTTGTATATTTTTACCAATGGTCTGGATGAGAGGACCCAGTGCACGCTCAGTCAGTTTGCAGATGGCACCAGGCTGGGTGGCAGTGCTGATCTGCTGGAGGGCAGGCTGGCTCTGCAGAGGGATCTGGACAGGCTGGATGGTGTGAGGTTCAACAAGGCCAGTGCTGGGTCCTGCCCTTGGGTCACAACAACCCAGGCAGTGCCACAGGCTGGGAGAAGAGTGGCTGGAAAGATGCCCAGTGGAAAAACACCTGGGAGTGTTTGACACAGAGCTAAGCACAAGCTGCTGTATGCCCAGGTGGCCAAGGAGGCCAGTGGCAGCCTGGCCTGTGTCAGCAGTGGTGTGGGCAGCAGGAGCAGGGCAGTGACTGTCCCTTGTACTCAGCACTGGGGAGGCCACACCTCAAATCCTGCATTCAATTCTGGGCCACTCACTCTAAGAAGTTGTGATGCTGGAGCACGTCCAGAGAAGGGCAACAGAGCTGGGGAAGGGTCTGGAGCACAAGTCTTAGGAGGAGAAGCTTGAAGGAGCTGGGGTTGTTTCTCCCAGAGAAAATGAAGCTCAAAGACCTCATTGGTCTCTACAAGTACCTGAAAGGTGATTGTAGGAGGTGGAAGTCAGCCACTCCTCCCATTCTACTGGTGATAGGAAAAGGGAAACTGCTTCAACTTGTTCCAAGGAGCATGTAGCTTGAATGTTAGAGAAAATGCCTTCACTAAAAGCATTATCAAGCATTGGAACAGGCTGACAAGGGAGTAGCAGAATCAGCATTCCTGGAAGCGGTCAAAAAATATGTGGATGTAGTATTTAGGAACATAGTTTACTGGTGAACTTGTAAGTGCTAGCTTAAGTGTTGGATTTGATCTTAGAGACCTTTTCAAACCCTACTGAGTCTATTATTTCTGAGATTCTATATATGGAATAACATTTTCTTTATCTCTTCCTTACTTTTTAATGTGTTGTGAAAAGAATTATTATGGTTTATATCAATAAAAGAATTATATCAACAAAATATATTATAAAATATTGAATTATTTTTAATTATTATATTGATTTGTTTGGTCAGTTGGTTGGCTAATTGTAGGCTTTTTCAGTAAGTTTTATGTACAGGATGAGATTAAAAAGATACATTTTCTGTATGAATCTTAAATAACCAATTAAAGGGGTTGTCTTTTGAAAGATAACTGTACACCAACATGTTTGTATGATTTCCAAAAATAACCCCAAGCCAAGTTACTCTGGCTCAGTACCTGTTGATAAGCACTGAAACACTGTCTAATTGTTACATTTGCTCATTATCAACTTCACAGACCATTTCTATACACCACTGTCTTATTACATGCAAGCAGCTGAAATTACTGGAAACATAAACTGATGAACCATAACTTGCCAAGGCCAGTTGAAGTTGGTTCCTAAACATAAACCCTATGTTCTAAACATAGGCTTATTTTCAGACTTGATGTCTTCTAACGAGAATTGTTGCACATACCGTAAGAAGTCCAGCAAAACCACAAAATCATCCAGAAAACTATCTTTGAAACTGTATCACAGATTATACCTTGATGTTTTTATGAGATTATGTCATGTGCAGTGTATTCTGATTGCAAACATGGTCTTATTAAGGTAAAACTGTCAGGGAAATTATATTTTGTTGAGGGCCACACTGAAAACACTTCAGTGTCATAATGGCTCTGTTTCATATTGAGGGCATTGAGATGATGTTAAAAAGTGTACAAATCTAGTTAACAGTAATATCCAAAAGTCATGCAGGAATTCTTCCAATATGGTTGTTACATAGTTTCAATATGATATAATCTGACCGTGCTAAAATTAATAAGAATTTTTTGATTCATTATAGGATTTTATTTATAAATCCTTTAAATTCAACTTCAAGCATAAAAAATATTTATTTTTAAAATATTTATTATAATACTTTTGGAGAAAAGTTTTTAAATTCATGGTGGATATCTTAGTTTGATAACTATACTGCAAAATGTTGAAAAGGAGATCTGTATCTGTTTAATGACAAATTATTTGGAGTTTCCTAATTTTTCAATTAAGTCAACAAAAAGGACTATGTGCTTTTATATTGACAAATAATCATGCTTATTTCATTAATTAATTTGCAGTTACCAAAAAGTCACAGTATCTTCACAAGCAGCTACATTGTAAAACACATCTTGAAATTAATGTGGCTATTTCTCCTGGCAGTTTTTTCCAATCAATTTTTCTTTTTTGGAAAAAAAATAGCAGCTGTTGGATTGTCAATTTATTGGTTTTTTATTTGCTGTCTGACTGAATTGCACACTCACACACACACACATCTGATTAATATTGTATAAAGCTTTTTTTTATAGCTATGGGGATCACTGTTCATATTCACTTTGGATTTTGTTTTGAGTAGCATAAATTTCACTTTTTTACTTTAAATGAAAGACCTACTTTTTTAGAAAGTAAATGTGAAAGTCAAAATGTAGATAAATTAAATATTCATGTGAAAAGCTATCCTCAGTAGGATACATTTTTAAGCAAGGTCAAAGCCTTTTTATTTCAGCCCAAGCCCTATAACAATATTTTAAAAATTTTACCACTGCACTGACTTTTGTCTGGAGCAAGTTTTCATATCTAAGTTCAGCAAGTTACTTCAAGGATTATACTTTGACTGAGTTCCTACTATACTTAAAGTCAGAAAGTCTTAAATATTTTGTTGAGCATTTAGTGAGATAGATGAAATTTCTCTGACTGAAAAAAATGCAATAGTAGAAACAGCAGCAGAATATATTATAATATGATCCTGTCTTTGCTGCATGTCCTGAGAACAATTCAAGTGCAAGACAAAATATATTTTTAATAGCATACTTCCAGTTGTCTCAGATTCATCTTCTACTCTTTTATTTTATTTGTAGCAGTAATGGTTACTAAGTAACATCTTCAACAGTTTATTTCTCTACTTTTCTTATGACTGGCTTGGGGGTGTTGTTTTTCAGGTCTGAGTTTTTTGTTGTTGTTGCTGTCGTTTGTTGGTTTGTTGGGGTTTTTTTTATTTTCCTACTAATGTTTTATTCTCCTGAGAAAATGAAGCACATTTTAAAGCAGTGAATCACTTCAGGGTGAGCATAGAACAAAATTAATAGTCTCAGTTCTTCAATTTTTTCATTTAGCAGCCACAATTTAATTTAAACTTCAGTTGATACACCTTTTTTTTATAACTGACATAGTTGATACCTCCTAAAATGAGGTAAAATGCATTTGATCAATAAAAACCAGGAACATCTGCTTACCAATAGAGTATCTTGGTGGAATATCTTTCCACCTCTGACTTCAGTCCTGATCCTAAGGGATATTTCAAAGTGGTGACCCTGAAAGCTACCATTTGTGACAGCAATGGCTGCTCTTAGAAAATGTAGTGGCTTCATTAGATATTAATTTCCTCCTACCTCATTTCTCAGTGTCCCAAATGTGACATTTGTCTCTCTTTTGTTTCATTGACAGTGACATTATCTCCCCGGTGTTGCCCAAGTACCACACCCTTTTTTTCCCCAGCAGTTTAAATGATGGTCATAACTGGGTAATACTCAGACCTACTGTTCTATTCCAGCTGGAAATCCTGTGTTAGCTGTCTCTGTTTCACATCTGAAGATGGAATTACACGTATCAAAAATAAATTTTTAAACTATACATTATTTAATCTATTAAAAATATATATACACACACAAATCATGCCTTAAGGACATCATTTGAATCCCTTTCTTAACGACTGACACTAGTACTACTGTTTCCTCTTAAAAACAGATATTTCGTGGTGACTCCTGTATACAAGATAGATACCTGAATAATTGGACTATCAAAGGATAGAATAACAGCTACTATTATACATTTGCATTTTATTGTTCATTTAGTGACTCAATAAATGGCAGATTTATGTTGAAAAATTGTCATGTTATCTTACATTTTTAGCAGATGTATGTTTGAAGTATCTGATACTGAAATGCAAAGAAGGATTCTTTAAGGAATTCTGAGGAATTTGAGGCAAAGATTAATGAGCATCTTTTTATTTTTAATATAAAAACATAATTTTAATTTCTGCAGAAAAGACTAAAGGATACTTCACATGATGATGCAAATTATGATTTATTAGAAATAAAATAGAGTCTGTTACTGACTGAGCTAATACTCAGTATTAACAGTGCTAAAAGATTGAAATCAAGACCTTAGTTTTATGTTATTCTTTACAAGACTGTCACCCTAGGACAAAGACATTAGTTGCTGAGATACTTCTGACACAACTCAATCAAAGTCATACCTGTTGTCTGTTAATATTTATTGCTATGGAATCATCTGTTGTTTGTCATTTGCAGCTTCAAAATCTTTCCTGATGAAGGCAGACTTAAAAAAATTAAGTCATGATTTAGGAAAGATGACATAGTTTAAAATAGTGTGCATGATAGAGAAAAATTTGTTTTCTTTTCGTTTCTGGGAGTAAGTACTATCTAAATTATATCTGGGGATGGCCTTTCAAAACATACAGCTGTTATCTATCTGAAACATTCATCAAATTAATGTGTTCTCTTTTCCTATCTGTAAGACACGTATTATCAAGCATTACATCATCGATATGTAATGAAAAAAGAAAACACTGTCATTGCTGAACATCTGGAACTGCAGTGATGATGCAGTGCAGCTGTTGCCTTTTATGTGAAGTGTGATACACAACTACTCAGAGGCATTTACTTCAAAATCCTTTACTTATGAAATACTGTGCCCAGACCTGCGTTTCCATTTCATCCCATGCACAATGTTCAGAACAACATCAAACACACAAAAAGACATGCATCCTATATAACTAAGGTAAGTTTGGGAAGTATGAGGTCTCATCCCTTTAGGGACTCCCTGAGAGCAGTTTATATTAATTTATTATTAATCACTAAGAAATTCAGTCACAGAATCTTACACATCTGAAACTGAATACAATACTGATAAATAATTCGCATGGAATTGATCAAATACATGGAGATTATTATTAATGTAATTATTAATGGTTTTTGCTGTTCTTTAGGGCACTGTTTATTTAATTCAGTCCTTTTCCAATTTTCTTTTCCTGTAGCCGAAGAGGCTGAACCCTAAAGTAAAATTTTTGTCTGTATTTTATATCACTTCTTTCTTATGCACTGAATTTAAATTAAAATTGAAAATAAAAATCTGTAGACAGAGAGATTACCTTACTAAAGCTCCCATTTTTACTTAATCTGGTCATCCTGCCAAATGCCACTTCTGCATAAGTTTTATAATGCCTCTGGATATCAGACAAATAATCACATTCTAGTCTCATAGAATATGGCCTTATCTAAATAGTTTTCTCTCTCCCTTTTGAACATATCCTTATCAAGCTTCCAGGGAGCTTATTAAAGCCTACAGTTTCTCTCACAATATACTCTTGGCCTTTGCACGATAAATCAATGAAATTCAATAGCACTTCATCAGAGTTTCATCTGCACAGTTCCTGTTCCTGTGAGTTTTGTAAGCATGCTCTGTAAAGCTGTATACTTCCACTGAAATATCAAACATCTCTACAAATATGCCTTTTTTATTTAAAGGAAGATAAAAAATGTAAGAAAATGTTTAATTTCCTGATACAGAGAATAGTTTAAATTTCTTGATTGATAAGCTGAATTGCTACATTTCCCCATTTATAAAAGCAATGACTGATCCTTAAAATGAGCTGTTACCTCTTGTAGACAGAGCAATCTAGGCAGACACAGGGTCCTATGACTGGGAAGAGCAGATCTGCACTAGACCATTCTCCTCCACTACTGATGTCTTTAATGCTTTGTATGAATCCTTCCCACAAAATTCCAGACAAAATGTAAGAAGAAATGTTATGCCAACTCTCCATACAGTCACCGGAAAAAGCCACCAAATCAAAGGAGATGATTCAGTGCTTTAATGGCAGAAATGACTCCTTGTTCCTATCATTTGAGGATTATCTTTGGGTTTAGTTGAGTGCTTGATGCTGAATGATATGCTAGACCTGAGGCTTCAGGCATAGTGGGGTTGATACTTCAGTGGAGACATTTCCTTATAAAGATGAGCACAATCTCATCATCTAATCATCTAATAGAGATGATACCTCTATTATTGATGTGACAAACAACAAAGAACTCCATGCACACTAACTCCTGGAGACGGTAACAATAAAGCTCTTCTGAAAACATCCATGCCTCTGAATCATCCAACTTTCTTTACTACTTTTAGGGTTAGGAGTCATGACCATTCTAACATTATTATGAAATAATTGACTTATGATTGTAAAGTACTGTTTTGGTGCACACTTAACAACGTTGTTTTTAAACTTATCCTAAATGTTTTCTGCTTTTAATCATCTGTCTTTATATATGTATGGCAAAGTTTGCAACTAGTATACTTAAGTTTGAAAAAATTAAAATTTTTTTATTCCTACAAAACTACAAAATAATTTTTTAGTCCTAGAAAACTACAAAACAATATCTAAGGGAATTAACTAAATTAAAGGTCAAACAGTGGTCTTGATAAGTCCAGTTGGAATTCCATCCTGCAAATCCTCTGCCATTTCTGAGAAGGTTGCTGCCAAGAAATCCCTCATAATGGAGGCAAGATTTTGGGGGTATGAGAACTAAAACATCAAACATGATGCTGAGCACATACACTTATGTAAAAGATGAATCTCATAATGGCTGGCAATGTTGGAATAAACTTTGCCTGTCCCCTCACTAGCTGGGAAGGCATTTGTAAGTTAAGTCAGCTCAAAACCATTGGTATCTTCACACTCTTTTAATGAACTCAGGGAGAAACATTTATACCACCAGATTATCTACTCAGCTGTTGATAGATGGTGAAATTAATCCAGTCTCCTTTGTGGGGAAATAAAATCTTTTTTTTTTTTTTTTGCAACAGCTGTGAACAGACATTCACAGACATGCACGGACATTCTGCATTCTTCCCTGAGTTTCACAGGGATACTTGCCCATCTCCTCTGAGCTTTCTTCCATAAAAGAAGCTTATTCAGTGAGTCTCTTTCTGCCACTAGGGATTTACCCTCTCACAGAGGAATGAGGCTACATGTGCATCTACCAAAAAATAAATCACTTATCACATTTTTAAGAAAAGTATTGGGAAATTGTAAAGTCATAGCTTTATATAAAGTGCTGCCAATTAAATTCAAATTTTTCTGTATCTGTGAGAACTAACCAATATAAGATACATAAACATATTACAATATGCTGAAAGGCTATAATATGTGTCCTAAAACATCCTTCATCAAATTACTAAGGAAATGAAACAAAACCATTTCAAAATGTACATTGAGAAACACTTATTTTCAACTAAGTCACTGTATTGATGAAGCAGAAAACAGTCAGTTCTACAGGCAATAGAAATAATAGATCTTAAACTCATGAGAAGCCATACCTTACAATTGAATTCTGCTACATTGCACCTGGTGGTGGAAACTGCACACTGTGGAGGTTGAGGAAGTCAGATTTCTCTTAAAGTGTTTAAGGTATGTCTTAGTATTCTTTTCAGGAATTATTAGAAAAGTAGGTCCAGTTCCTCTTCTAAAATGAAAATACACACATATACAAAATAATTTAACACATAAGACAATCTTAGTTTATAGCAGCATTCAAAAACACAGTTGTTTTTCTTAAAAAAATTCATGGCATGAATTATGGATAAAAATATAATTTTATTTTGCTATGAAAAGTCTCAGAGCTTTTGAGAGAATATTAAACTTAGCTGATAATTAATAATTTGTCTGGTTCCTTAAGGAATGAAACAGTGATTACTTTCAGCTATGTGAAAAGTTTTATTAATATTTCACTTAATTAGTGCCTTAAGATTAGATAGATTATCTTCCTTAAACTTTGCTGCACTTTAGAACACTAAATCTTTATTCATCCTTTAAAATGACTCAAAGACTCTTCAGAACACAATTTGCCTGAAGTGTTATTAATTTTGTTTATCTTTCTGACTTGCCATCTCTGAAAGTGTAGGACAACATGATCTGCCACTCCCTTTTGTCTATTTAAGCTACACCTATCTAATCATTGAGAAGATGAAGGGCTTTACCCTTCCCTCTGAAAATAATAAAATTCACTTTATTCATTTACAAAAATATTTAGATTAACATTTCCCACAACAATCTGAATTTCACTAGAGTAACAAAGGAACATGCACTCTAAAAATTCATCAACAACAAGCTACTCCTTACACAAAATTCCATGGAAACCATGGTGGGAGTATAAATCCTACACTGCCTAAATAAATGCCCTGAAGACAGCATAGTTGTTTCTTCAGCTGCAGTTAAGTAACTGGTCAGAACCAGCTGGGATAAAAACCCAGCTGTAAGAGCACATTAATTGCCTGCTCAAAGTGATGTAAAAATTTATTTTATGATAAAGCCTTTGTATCAAATAGCTAAGACTCCGTGACCTTGTTTTACACAGAAAAATACTCAGCATTAGAGCAAAAAGATCAGGAAACAAAGTAGGGGAAATGTTTCTGCTTCCTTATAAGACAACAATGATCAGCCTTGATGATTTTACTTCTAGATTAATACATACGAGGACTAAAACGTCTTGGTGTAGTCCTGAAAATATCAGTGCTTGTTATCCTTTAAAATGGATGAAGTAGACATTCTGAAAGGTTATAATAGGAGTAGTATATTAACTGAAGTGCTTCTAAGTGGATCTAAGAAATTTCCATTAGATAGAGGCTGGTCAATGAATAAAAGAGCCAGATGTGGCTTTACAGAAGCAAAAACAAAGCATCAAAAAGTACAGATGGCGATCCTACTATTGCAAAAATAGCAATGTTTCTCACTGAATTACTGGTTCTAAAGGTCAGCACCAAGAGGACAAAAAGTGAAGCCTCCAGCAACTACTGGAGACAGTTCAACACTGGTGGCTGGACACCTTTTTCTGAGGCACAGGGCTGGCCTGATTGGAAGCTCATGCACAGGCAGGAGAGACACAGGCTGTTAGCAGAAGGGGCCATGCTGTGGGAGAATGCCAGTATTCAGTGATTAGCTGGATCAGCCACTCTAGCCACTTTTGCTGAAAATCATCCAAGCCACTGAAAATAAGAGAATGCAACTCGGATGCAGAAAGGTAAATTTTTCTGGTTCTGTGCAGAAGTACTGAAAAGACAGGTTTTACTCACAGATCTTTTGAAAAGTCTAAAGCTCTTATGTAATAAGTTAATACTGGTTGAGTAACTCATACTTAATTTTTCAGATGCATTTTGTTGGGAACTCTGTGAAGCACTACCTGACTAGGAATGAACATTTCCTGACCCAACATTCATTTATAAACTAGAGAACCTTCAACTAAGTGGAGAGATGAGATATAAATTCCTTCTCACCCCCCAAAATACCAAGAAAGAACATGATCTTCACTTCCTAGCTTCAGGTACATTGCTGTAACTGTTGTAAATGAAAATGTGCATTTTGCTGATTATTGTCTTCCTAGTGAAAAATGAAAAAGAGCTTGCGCTTCACCTATTAAACTTTTAGGGCAATTATATAAGCTTTTAAAGGTATCTCTTCTTATTTCTTTCTAAACTACTTGAATTATGTCTAATCACCCTCAGAATAAAACAAAAAAAGTCCATTTACTTCAGTCTTTTATCTAGAAAATGTAACTTAAACAGTAATTTCTTTATATGATGGTGGTAGAAAGAAGAGAAATAGACTTTATGCAATAAACAGTGGCAAATTAACTTATATTTTGTAATTAAAGTTTACCCTTTGTAACTTGGAAGGGTAAGAGGGCAAATCATTATGGGACAGTAAAAATATACTCTGAAAATATTAGTCACAAAGTGCAGCACAAAAGCATTCATTCAAGGAGATGAGAAAGAACCTGTCATCATTAAAATGTCACAAAATTTGCAGAGGCCAGTATTTCTTTGTGTTAGAGGCTATGAACATAACGATTATGCAGTTATAGTGCAGGGATAGCTGCATAAAATATTTTTATTTCTCATGACTGTTTTCAGTCTCTCTGTGCTGATTTCAACTTGTCTTCCAAAAGAGCAGTCATTCTCAGTCATTTTGAGGGCAACCAAGTGAATCAAAAGGTCAATCTAATTAAAAAGGAAGAGAACTTCAGACTGCAGGGAAAAGGGTCCAGTAAATGCCAAAGGAGTTTGTATTAGAGAAGTACAAAATAAATAGCCTAAACAATGAAAAAATCCACATTGGTGTCAAAAATATAGAAACAAAAGAAGTATAAGTGACCTTTTCCTACATTATAAGTAAATAGTCTTGTCTACTAGTAGAGAAATATTGTTTATTAAAGATAAGGAATACAGCTTTCAATTAGGACATTTTATTACCATTTTCTCAGAGACTCAGATTATATTCTATTTTAATAAGAACTTTGAAGAGTAGAGGAATTAAAATGAAACCTGTTTTGTAGTTGTTTTTCTCCCTAAAGACATACTTAATGAGTTTAATAGCAATGTGAGTCATCCATCATTCCAAAAACGTCAAAGACAATTTTAGCGCATAACTGTGACTCAGTTAAACTCACAAAGCAAGAGACTTAAACCTCTGTGGCCTTTGTAACTTCCTTAGTCAAACTAGAATTTACTAATGAAAATCAAACTTACTCTGCATCCTTTTGAGTCTGGCTTGTGAATTGGAAAGAAATAAGAAGAGAACTTCAGACTGGGTTTTCCAAAACAGTTAATACATCATACAGAAACTCATACCAGAGAAACAGTTCACAACAACATCAGAAAAGCAATCATTAGCCGCTTCTCACTCTAGAGAAACTTTGTTCTGCAGCATCCTTCAGCCATTTCAGTTGCCACAACATTTGGATAGGAAACTGCTTCCACCTTTCAGTGGAAGATCTTCATAAAATCTTACATATTGCAGCTTGAACATTAGCCAGTAAAGTCCAGGGTGAAGAAGCAACAGGAGCCTTTGTATAATATCCAGAGAGGTTTAATTCAGCCACACAGAGAGATGTTCAGAGTTCCTGGGCACCCACATGTCCCAGGCCCAGCTCCCTCCTCCTGCCCAGCCCAGGGGTGATCCTCGACTGCTGCAGCCCCAGACCAGGGGCCAGCCAGGGAATAGGGAGGGAGTGGCCCAGGGACACAGGAACAGGGGAAGGAGCCTCAGCATCCCCCTGGGGGGAAGCTTCCTCTGCTCTGTCCCCCCAGTCCAGGGTGTCCACACTTACATGCACATAAGGCACAAATGTTTAATGCAGACAGTGTAATATACTGTGGCTGGAGTGCTTTTCTTTGGTTTTCAGTTGTCTGTTCCCAGTCATAGGGTATTAACAGTTGCACATGGCCTAAGTGGACACTGTGCCTGACTCTGTACTAGACATGCTTTGCAAATTAGTTGTATCTTTCTCAAGAGGCAGTAGAAACCATTAGTCACAATCTTCCACAGCTTATACTGAATAATAATCATATGAAAATATTACTGAGAGATTTCACTGGCCAATGTCTCAGTGTTTTCAAAATAAATTCTTATTTTAAAAAAACTGAACTTGCACTCATATGCCAGGCATGAAATAAAAGGTTGGTTTTGCAGGAATTTCTGAACTCATTCATATTGGAGTTTAAAAGCAAATCTTTAGGACATTTCTTTTCATACCAATAAAACATTCTGAGTATGTGCAAAAGAAATTATCCATACTGAAAATGTTTAGCAGAAATAATTTTGAGCATTGCAGTTAAGGCTTCATTAAGGTTTGCACTGATACTATTCATGCCTGAATCAAATTTGTTTCATTTTTTTTCTGTTTGCAACTCAGAAGGGAGCTAAAAAAAATTACTCTTACTGAGAAAGGAGACAACATTTTGAATACAAAGAAAATAAGGTCTGCTGGACAAAAAATATGTTGTCTTTCCTTTGGTAATATTTGCAATAGATTTTGGACCAGTTTTGTTGGGTCATGGTTTAACAAACCTTCCTTTTCTAATTTCAGAAGAATATATTATTGTATTCAGAAGAACATAATGAATGTATTCAAGCAACTTTAATAAATTATATCTTTTGCAATATTTGAATATTGCATAAATCATAATTCATTCTATGATATATTAACGTGTTTTATAATGTTTAAAACCATTTTTCCTTTGAAAATATAAAATACAAAGATCTAAGTGCTTTTGGAAAATCAGTAGTCAGTGGATATTTTGTATATTCTGTAAACATTAATTCAGGTAACAAAGCAGAATTTATATATTTTTCACACCTAGAGTTTCTAACAAATTGTAGCAATCTCTTCAATTTCTGTAATACAAGAGAAATACTATGCAAACCTGTTGGACACTTGTTATATTGAATCCCAGAGGTGGCTGCATTTCCACAGTCAAACGAAAGGGCTTTTTATATACTATACAGTATGGAGTATTGTTACATATTCTCAGGTTAAATGTATTAAATCCTTACTGAAGGTAAAAGGATTTTTGCTTGCTTACTTCAGTGACAGAATCTAGTACATGAACAAAAGAAGCACCTCATAAGCCCACAAGGTGGAAATAACTTATAAACACAGGCAATCCCATTCTAGCTATGTGACAACTGCTGTTCCTCCCTGTAACTTGCAGTACATGTGTAACAGAAAGGGACCTCAAGGATAGAAGCAACATCATTTCATTTCTGCATCCACAGCTGTGTTAGGTGTGTGCAGAACTGTTTCTGGAAAACAAGCCTTACATTGCAAGCTGCAGCTAAACAAAGCAGACACTGAAATTTACTTTCATGTAGATTTGAAATGCTGAACACGCAGACTCTTTTCTGCAGTTGCCAACTCTCTTAGGATAAAACTTATCTCCCTGCAATGTAATGAAGAATTCAGAAACTTCAGGCTTCTCATAACAATAAGACTGCTCCTAATGTTATACTACATCTGCTCTGCCTTCTTTCTGCATCAGTGGAGAGACCCTTAAATCTAATCTAAGGAGGTACCCAATCAGTTACTTTGAATTCTGTATTGCATATTTGTATATACTACTGTAGATTTCCAGCACTTCAAAGTATTTGTGCAATCTATTGCTAAAACACTTGGCAAGTTATCAGACAATAGGCTGAATACCAATGATGTTGATCTGATTCTTTCTTGGATGCAGATGGGTTTAATATTTCTCTTCAGAAATTCAGAGTACCAGAAACACGCTAATTGACCCTCACATTCAGTAAAATATAAAAGAATATTTTATTAATCTGATGGAATATTAAAATAAAATGAATAAGAAATGAAGAAACCATCCTTATTAAATGAGTTATGTTATTTTACAGTCTAGATTAGAGGAAATAAATGTATAGGTTTTGTGCAGAAAATGTCATGAAGGCTGTAATCAAGATCAAATTTTGTATGTCCTTATTCTCTGCAGTATAATCTTTAAATTATATGACTGAAAAATCTGATTTGATTTTGATGGTATCCATATAAAAACATAGTTCATATATGTCCAGACAAGTTTGACAGTGGTAGAGCTCTTGAGGTATACCTCTATGGAAGAGTGTCATACTCTTCAGAGCTATTTCCAAACAGAATGCTTCTGGAACTGGAAACTACAGACTTGTGGGATCAATACCTCAACTAATTAAATATGCTGAGAAGCTAGACATTTCAGCTGCAGGAGAAGCACTGCAGTAAAACGGGACACTGCACCCAAATCCAAAGGAGTACAACTGTATGGGCTTGGTACTGTATTCAGTCACAGATACAACTCAAAACATGGTTACTCTATGTCAGCTTCCCTATTCCTTCTTCCAGACTCTGCTGATTCCTGGAACAGTGTTCCAGCTTGCTTATCCCTGTTTCTTTTCCAAGAATGTGTGTACATTGGAGGCAGACTTCACAACCTACTTCACATTCCTGTGGCAAGGGTCATCTCAGGAGCAGGGACATAAGGAGCAACATAGTATTAGGCAGAATAGTGAGCATGATTTATATAGCAAAGCCCATAGTTGTTTATTTGCAGAGCTACACTAAATTGACTGTCTTCATTGCAAACCAATTCAGTAATGATTAGTATTATTTGAATATTTCTAAACCAGCATCACAAAGTGATTATTAATGCATGCTATTTTTTAACACTTCAGAACACTTGACATATTTGTTAGTATTTTTCTCATTTCATACAGGAGAAAACCAAAAGAATACATGATGCTTTCTGCTGAAAGAATCTCAGTAATTTTACAAGAGGTTGCCCCACTTTCACCTCAAGCCAGTTCAGCTGCTGTGCCCTAGTTCTACATCTTTTCATGACACCAGCCAGTGCTGAACTCCAACCATCCTCCTGATTCTCTGTCCCCTGCCCAAAGCTCCTAATTCCCCTATAGGGAGTAAGAGATGGACAGAATCTGCCAGCAAGGTGAAGGCAGTTTCTCTTTGTCTTGTAACCTCAGAATATTTCAGAGAAAATCTACTGCAGAGACCAGAAGCAAATGTTTGTTTGTATGTGAGATAGTTGGCTGACTACAGTGGAATAAGAGCTCAAGCTATGCATAGAAGTCATAGTTCAGGTACCAAACTGAAACATGACGTGACTCGAATATTTACTTGAAAAAGAAATGTTCTGGTTTGGAAACGTTTTGTGGAGTCTTTCTCAGCAAATGTAGAATTCATATTTTTTAATTCTAGTGATAGTAATTAGTTTCTTTTGTGGTAAGAAAGTATGTTTTTGTTAATGCCTAAACTGAATCTTTTAATCTTCAAATTAAGCTGATTATGTTTGTCCTTACTGGATATAGTGAAAAAACTCCTGTGGCTTTTCTTTGTTGTTGTTGTTGTTTGTTTTGTTAGGTTTTTTAATAGGAAAAAATCTATTTGTAACTAGTAAATATTGACTTGTGTTTTGTCATATGCACTACAGTTTCTTAAAGCATTAATTGCAACAGAAGAATAGAAAAAGGCAAAATCAGCAGGAGGTAAATAAATCTAGCCATACATATTTGAAAATTCATGTTAAGTCCCCCTCAAGCTTTTTTATTTGGAGCTTTGTTTTTTGGTTGTTTTTTCATTTTATTTTTCTTAAAAGGACTTTATTTTAGTTCTTTGGATTTTTATTTATTGGTCATGTTCTTTTATTCCCTTATATATTGCTAACACTGTTAGTGTTTGTAATTATATCATTTAACCCACAGGCCCAAACTAAAACCATATCCTATACCTTACATATTATAATTCTTTTAGTATGTCTTCTAATGAATTTTAACTGTTGTGATTGTTTATTCAACTGTATTGTTTTTCAGTTTGACAATGTTTTTTATGGTCCCAGATCGCCCAGAATCTTCCTTTCATCTGTGGTTTTTTTTACCTCTTTTTTCATTTTTACTTAGAATTGCAGAATCATAGAATGACTTATGTCGGGAGGGACCTTAAAGATATCTCATTGCAACCTCAGCCACCACAGGCAGGGGCACCGTGTTGCTCAGGGCTTCATCCAACCTGGCCTTGAACACTTCCAAGGGTAGGCCACCCAAAGATGGGCAACATGTTCCAGTGTCTTGTCGCCTTCACAGAAAATAATTCCTTCCTAACATTTAACCTAAATCGTTCCCCTTAAAGTTTGAACCCATACCCCCTGATTCTATCACTATCTGCCCTGGTAGAAAGTCCCCCTCTCTTTTTTATGTAAGCTCCCTTAAGGAACTGGAAGGTTCTGTAAGGCCTCTCCAAATCCTTCTCTTTTGCAGGCTGAACAACTCTGACTCTCTCAGCCTGTCTCTGTAGGAGAGATGCTCCCGCCCTCTCACCATCTTCATGGCCCTCATTTTGACACATTCTAGCAGGTCCACATCTTTCTTGTGAAAGAATTGGTTCAAATCATAAATATAGTACAAATGAAGTCCAGAACTAATCACTGAAAGATTTTTAATAAGTCCTAAACATGAAATAAAGTGGGGAAAATTAGACAATACATCTGATTTTCTTTCTTTATCTGACAGGGCAACAGTCTTTCAAGGTAAAGAGAAGTCAGAAGTGTTTTACATGTTTAATACAGTAAGCTTTTAGAACTACTTCTGCTTTAAGTTCTTATAAGAGTCACTGTGTAAATAGAAGGTAATGAGATTCCCAAAGGCCTAATTCATATGTTGAGAAATGTAAAAAACCATAGTTGTTATTTACATTTTTTGTTGCAACACTTAATTTGTGATTTGCTTACCTGAAGACTCTAAAAGCATTAGGCCTTTTTTACACTGGAACAGTTAATCTGGGAAGTGCTCCATATATCATATTGCTAAAGTATATATAGTATACATAAATACATCTACATGTAAAATAGAACAGAATATTTTCAGTTAGAAGGAACCTAAAATGAACATATAGTCCAATTACCTTACCAATTTAGGGCTGACAAAAAGTCAAAGCATATTTTTAAGAGGTTGTCAAAATATGTTTTAAAAACTGACAGGCTTGAAGCCTCAACCACCTCTTCAGGAAGTCAGCTTGACCATGCTCTCAGCAGAGATATTTTTCCTAATGCCATCTGAACCTCCTCTGAACGCAGCTTTGAACCACTCCCAGGAATGGTAAACTCCAGGAAGAAAAATTAAGATCAGCTTTGCTGGCGTTCTAGATCAAAGAAATCTCAATTCTACTCCATACCAGTTTATTTTATCCTGTTATTATCCTAAAAATATTTCTTGATAATTTTTTTCTGTTTGGGTTTTATTACTTATCCAGAGATAGAGCCTGAGGAAAATAACTACAGATATTAAATGGATGAAGTTCAGGCAAAATAATTTTCATCCACTTGAAAGTTGGTAATGAATGTGAAATCTCAAATGAGAAGGATTTGGAAAATGTGCTTAAAAACACATAAAATCTTGGCTTAGAGGAAAAAATCTATTTTTCTCAAAAGATTTCTCTGAGATGGGAGAAGTAGAATCAGAGGACATTAGTTATTTCTTAATTGTGTCTGCTGTGCAGTACCCTAGAAAAGCTGATGCAGTGGTATAACAGTAATGACATTTTATATATTATGACAGTGTGAATAACCAGTAGGCTGGTCAGCAAAATATTGTAGAACCAATTTTGCTTTTAGACGATTACATAAGCTATAAAATCACTTTTTAAAAGGCAGAATTCTATCCCTGTCTGTTCTCTGCTGTGAAACAATATTTTCTATACATTGATTCTACATTGCTCATGCCTCATCTGATAAAATGAGACAACATATGCTCGCTGAAGGGCACCATTGACTACATATTTTACTTCCACAAAATGTACTGGCTGCACATACTTTTACAATATTGGTATGAATTTCTATGTGCAGACACTGATTCACAGAAATACATTTTGTATCAGACCATTTATTAAAACCATTAATTCTGAAAGAGTTTTTTTCAGGTTATTTTACAGATTCGCATGCCATCTACATTATTATGTAGATGTATAGTATAGTGGTCTCTCACAAACCCTTGTGAACTGATAACAGATCATCTAAACAGCTCATCTTATTTTTAGGTAACAAAAGGATTTAAACATTTGGAAAACGTCAACTTTCTTTTAATGTGGAAACAGAGGAACCAAAGCAGATTTCATTGAAAAATATGAAGGTAACACCTCTTGATCTCTCTGGGCAGCATTTCAGTGAAATCATAAAATTAGTTTCTTACTACTTCCAAAAGGTTGTGGAAGAAACATAATGAGCTTTCCTGACCAAACTGATAGGACTAGTGTGGTCAAATATCATCGCAGATGTGTTAATGAGACTTAGAATTCAGTACATGCAATGAATCCCTGTTGCCTGAAAGGAACTCATTAATGAAATGAAATTTTATAACATGGAACTTTATAGTCGATTATATAGACTTCGTAATAGCACAGTTTCTTTCAGAATTCATGTGTTTATTAATTGTATGTTCAATTGTATGATCTCAGTTGTATAATCTGAGGTGGACAGAGAAGATATAGTCTCTTGAATTAGTACTAGCTTTAAATCCATAAAATTTAGGGAACTCATGGCATTTTGCTTTTCTGCCTTCATGTAAGTCTTTCTTCAACAGAAGTAACAATTAAAGATTTGTTTTAATGTGTTGAAAATGTTTTAATAGAGTTTATTTCTTCTACAGAAGAAGAAAGTGAGCCCAGAAACAAATGGTTTTGCAGTAAATTTACTTTGGATTTTTTTGTTTTATCGATAAGTGCCTTGGTTGTATAGTTCTTGGCATATTTTCTGTTATGAATAACCCTACACTCATTTCAATCCTTTTTAATTATCCACTCCGGCTTAAAACATAATCAGCATTAAACCAGCTGTGCAACCTTGAAAGAACACCATTTCAGTAATACATTGATAAAAACAGAGCAAGCAAGCTATTAATTTAAACAGAAGCCCTCCCTTCTGGCTATAGCCTGGACACCATTTCAGAGCTGCATCCATTTATCCTGAAGTACCATCCCTGGTGCACTCATTATAGGAATAGATTCCATTCACTGTCTGACACTGTGACTAGCTAGACGACTATCGTGGGCCAGAAAGGTCACCTTTGATGTGAGTTCTCCCTGCTAAGACAGTGACAAGACTTGTGGAAATACTCATCAGTAGCAGAAGGAAATAAATGTATGTGGTAAGTAACGAAGAAGCTTAATACAATTTCAAAATTGTTTGTCAAGAAGAATCTGCATGGAGACACTTGGAATTTAATGCTGCAAGAGTCTTGATCAGTCCATCCTGTCTGTAAGTCCATCATTTATGAGTACTGGCCAGAAGCTTTAGCTGCTAAACAAGTCAGAAATTAAAAACTGCATATGTCTCCCCATCTCCTAAGCTGCCAGGATATAAAAGAGAAGTCTTAAATTAAATGCCCAGATTTAGACTCAAATTCTTCTGTGACTCTTTCATAATCTGTAAATGCTGTTATTCAGCAGACTAAACTTAGTGAAGTTGCATTAAGAATAAGCAAAATTTAAAAACAAAATTAAAAAATTATAGCATTTTACTATTTGTTGGACGCAAATAAAGACTATTCAGCTGGAAGCTTTACTGATCTCAATGTTCCTTACTAGAGTGACTTACCAGATATGTGCAAAAAGAACTGATGTTAGAGGCACTAGTACAACCAAAATTTCCCTTACCACCACCTAAAATCACAATATTTGTGCTACAAGCAGTATGCACTGTGAATACTCTGAATTCAGTAACCTGCCAGGCCTGGTATACGTCACCCAAGAGTTTATCTAGTCTTGATCATGACACTTTTCACTCTGGTGAGCAGTAAACTTAGTGATAGGTTTACAGAATCTGTACTTTCTTTGTTTTGTGTGGTGGAAATGCTGTAATGGTTTAAATTAAGGAAAAATACCTTTAATTCTGAATTTTCTGTAGGCATAATAAAGCATACATGTACTCACTCACTATTACTATTATATAAATACTTTATATGATCAATAGGTCAATGCTTCCATGACGTACATTAACTTCCATATACCAGTCTATGTTCATTTATATAGAATCAAGCATATATAAATTAGAGCAGATGTCAAAAATATTGAAGAATTTAATGTTAAAATAGTGTCATGGCTACTTACATCACCTCAAATAAATCTTTCTCAGCGAGATGATTTTAAGCAATCTAGGTATTTTAGTTACACAATTTTTTGTTAATTTGATTACAAGCTCTCTGGTTAAATCCTATAGCATACTTTGAAGATAACCTTGAAAATAATCCCTCTGTTACAGTCAGAACATAACATGGAGAAAGTAGAGAGAGAAGAGAGTCTGTGAATAAGTGTCCTATGCAGGGGCCAGGAGTTGAATCCTTTTGTCCAAGCATCCTTGGGTATCCTGCACAAGGCCATGAGCAGAACCAGGTGATCCTCAGGGTCCCTTCCAACTCAGTATATTCTGGGATTCTAAGAGGCAGGGGCATGGTTCTCACTCTTCAGTTATGTTTAGATCAGAAAGAACTGACTCTGAATAAGAGCCATGAGCAGGCTGTGAGCCTGTGGGTAAAAATCAAGGACAGGAGCAACACGCGACCACTTGTGTTTGGTATCAGTCACAGCCTGCCTCATTAGGGACAGAGTGACAAGGCCTCTTTTCTCACAGGAATCATGGTGCTCACAGGCTTTCATCCCAGTGGGGATTGCAACCACCTGGATAGCTGCTGGGAAAAAAGCAATACAACAGGCTGTAGGCAATTCAGGAGACTCCTGGAGTGCATCTGAACTCCTGGTCCAGGCATTAGAGGAACTATCCCAGAGGAGAAGGGTGATTGCTGGTTGTGCTTATCAGTGTGGATGAGCTCATTAGAAAGATCAGAGACAGTCATGGCTGTATCAACCGCATCATGGTTGAGTCTGTGATCTGGAAGTGCCTTGGTCAGACAAGGAACAAATTCAGGACCTTGAAATTTGGAAGAGCAAATCCTAGGTGTTGAAGGAGACGGCGAATAAAGTCTCCTGTGAAACTGTCCTTAGAGACAGAGTAGCTGACCAGAGTTGGCAGCTTTTTAAGGCCGCTTTACTTAGAGTAAGAGCTCTCCATCCTGATGGGCAGGAAATCAAGCAGTGCAGACTAGAAACCAGTATGAGTAAGCAAGGATCTGTTCCTCAAACTGAACAGTAAAAAAGAAATGCTGTCAATGGAAGCAGGGACAAGTGACCTTAAAAGAATACAGGGATGCAGTCTGGATGTATAACAATGGGATAAAGAAACACAAGGCACAGAGGGAATGGATCTTGGCAAGGGACATGAAGAATAATAAGGAGGGATTCTCTAAGTACATAGGTCAGAAGAGAAAGGTCAAGAGTAAGAAAGGTCCCTAGTAAATGATAAATGAGAACTGGTGACAACAGACATGGAGAAGACTGAGATACTTAATGAGTTGTTTGTTCCAGACTTTAAGCTTCCATGTAGCTTGATCTCATCTGTAAGCAGACTACTGTAAAAAGGAAAGTAAAAATTTAGCCTACTACACACTGTTTATTAAAAAGAAGGAACAATCCACTAAATGTTGATTCAGTTCCTGTGTCTACAGATAAAGTAGCCAAAAAGTGAAAAGGGCCTCTGGAAATAGTCATTATCACATCTCCCTGTCTGTTTCCTGTGAGTTTCTCATGTAAACCCACTGGCAGTTGCCCCACTCTGAACTGGTTCCTTCATTGAGGGTGTGCTGGCATTATTCCTGGAAAAAGAAAACAATGCAAGTCTCAACAGAATTGGTCCCTGCACAGGTTACACCTTAGTGGCTCAAACAGTTTAATAGCTTGGACTTTATATTTCTCAGATGGACTCTGAAATTCTATTTCATTAAATGCTTGACACACTGCTGTTGTTACTTCTCTTACCTTTTCAGGGTATCTCTGGCTAATTTTGTGTCCAGAGAGAGTCGGAATACTTACAGAAGTTCAACAAGCACAGCCTGTGCCATGGGGAGTGAATGCTTATACCTCTGAGGGCTTCTGTTAAGTACTGTTCTCCCTTCCAGATAAGCACCAACTGAGCCTTGTCATGTTTCTGGCTTGGAATCATAAAAGATGTATCTTTTACATCTGATATCTGAGTTTGAGTTACCAGTTCCAGAAAATTTAGCACAGCAGTGGTTAAAGGTGCAGCATTATCATTCAATTGCCTGCAATAAACTGGCCAGATAAGAGAATTAGAAAGGGAGTGTGAAACCACCCAGCAGTGTCCAAGTACAGGGGTGCTTGTATTGTGGCTGTTTGAGATGTTAGGTGCTCCAGTTGTTATTGAAACCAAATCATCTGTAACTTCAGAAAATCTATTTTCTGCTGCAGCAAAAATTCAGCACTGTGATACATCAGCAAGTCTTCATTTAGGAACTGTAAGTGCTGCTCAGAGCGAGTGTGCTGCAGTCTCTGGATTTCTTTTACGGTTAAGATTAGCAGACATCTGCTTCTCATCCAGGAGCCATAAATTAACCTCATCAGTTTGGCAAGTAACACTTGCTCCACTTACTCCAGTAATTTTAACTCTTTGCTGTCTGGGTAGTACACTCGGCTTCCCAGCATCCCACTGCATTAATACTGACTGGATATCAGTCTCACCTGATTTATAGTAGCTGAATATGGCACTGTTTTAATAGCAGTTTGCTGATCTAGACAATCATCTGCGGTTTTAGTTTTAATTAAAAGGGTCATAATATTACTACCTCATTATCAAATGTCAATGCAAACTTCCTCATTTACAGATATTAATGCAAATGCTACATCTTGCTCTTTGTCAGAACAACAGATCTGTTCACCTTCTACAAAATCCTCCACTGGACACAAAAATCTGGGCTATAAGACTGTGTTTCTGAAAATGTTGCAGAAGTGTTCTATGTCCTGCAGTTCTTCCTGTAAGAGTCTCTTTTTTTCTCATGCACATCCCAAGGCTCTGCCTGGAGTATTCCAAGGCAATCACACTGCCTGGGCCCTCTTCTGCTTTTCCTCATTTAAGTGGTAGTACAATTCTTTCACCAAATCTTGTAAAGTAAGTATTATTTTGTCTTCAGAATTCTGAGTAAATAATCTCTCCTTTTGTGCTGCTTTAAGGGCAGCTACCAAAAAGCAGCCTCTTTTGGATCACAAACTAGTTGCTAATTCCTCCCTTCTATGCTTATATCAAATTCCCACTGTGTTGGCTTCTCTTGTCAGTTCCTTCTTGAAGGGAAGACAGGAAACTGTATTCTTAAAGTCCTCACAACACTAGAGCAGGTTGCCCAAAGGTGTGGGTAGACCATCCTTGGAAGTATTGAAATTCAGATTGGATGGTGCCCCGAGGAATGTGATCCACTGGGTAGTGTGGATCACTGCCTGTGATGGGTGGCGTTACAACTAGATGAACTTAAGGTGCCTCCCAACCCAAGTCATTCTATCATTAAATTAGATAGGAATAAAAAATTTTATTTTGTCATGTTTGTTGAAATCTACTCATGAGCACTCATTTCTAACAGAAGAGCAAGGAAAAGCTTTACCAGTTTTATAAATTTTTGTAATTTTAGACATATATTGCAACTCTCTTTTTAATTTACACATTAACTAAAAGAGATTTGCTCCTGCTGCAAAGGTAACTAAGAAGAAAATTCTGACCCTTATAACTCTCCCATAAACTCCTGTATTAATAAGCAACAACTTTTCACCCTGAAATTCTTGGGTATCTTGAATTATGGCTGTATGTGTAACCAGAGGATCTAAGAAAAAAATCACAATACTCTGATAAAAGCTGACAGGGTTAAAGTAAGTGGGTTTGAATACATTAAGGATTTTTATGCTGTAACTGTTCTCTGAATCAAACCATGTGCAAAATACAACAGTGAATACTTTCTCATAAGTATTTATAAAACCCGCAAATACTTTTTATAAAACCCACAAATATTAAATAGATACTTTCCCCATACATTTGGTACAACTGCCTTTTCCTTCCTTTTTTCCCAGTTTATAAAGAACTTTACTCTCCCCAAGGCTGTGTAATTGACCTTATGGATGGCTTTAATGCAATTCTGATTCTTCAAACATTTTGGAATAGCTCATTTTCAAATCAGGGGTGCACTGTGAGTCTCAGCTAGGCTGACGTAGAAATGCAGGGGTTTCTTATGACTAGTTTTGATATGCTCTGCTTATGAACTGTAATGAAATGGCTGCTAAGATAAACAATGTCCTCAGGCTGAAAACTGTAAGCAGCTAGAGCAGCTGTCTTCCTAGCCAAACACCAATACATATTTCCTGATGACCTGTACCTTATTTTGTTCCTATTATCAGAGCAGATTGATGCATTACAAGAAAAGTGACAACAGAACACATAAAATTCATTGTTCTTGGCACATCTTTGAAGTGATGTTGTCTATGATATCTCATTATTTTCCTGAGATATCTCAATCCAATGAATTCTAGATATTGACTGATATCTTTCCTTTTGGCACTTGTAGTTACAGCTGGGGTGTGCATAGATCTCATCCTTCATGATTTTGTCCTAGACATGTACCCAAATTATTTTATATTATAAAAACTGGCATCAATTTGAACAGATTCAAGTTTTTTTCCTCTATCCCTAAGTGAGATAAATAGATTTTATCCCATTTTATAGAAATAGCTAATAGGATGTTGCAAAGGAGAATAAAAAGAACTGCTGAGAAAGGAAACAAACCCCAAACTCCTCAGCTGTGGTTCAGTGCATGCCACCTGCCATCATCCCAACCAACACACACTGATTGGTTGGAGCTACTAGAGCTTTATGTTGAGTGCTGTGGGTCAGCATCTGCGCTGCACTGAAATGCTGTGGTTCCAGAGATCTCTCTTAAGTCCAACACTGTATGTTAACTCAAGATTGGCCCTTATCATCACTAAAAAGTGCACTCTTTTTAAATGCTGGAGACATTTTGCTATACGTCTGACTCTATGCCCAAAATTTGCTGGTGTCTATAACAGCCCAACTTCCTTCTTGTGTCTCATTGCCAGCAAAGGATGAGGATCAGTTTAGGCTGGATGAACTTAGTAAAACTTTAACCATGCATATTAACATTTCTGTATTTATTAAATATGTTCTAAAATTTAATAAAACACAACCATAAATTTAGAGATGACTAAAATCTATAGGTTACTGGGGGATTTTTAAGCCAAACAGAAACATGTATTTCAAAGTTGTCCTCACTCTTACTTTTTCTTTCCTTTTTTTTTTTTAATTTTTAAGAGACAGAATAGAAAGTAGAAGAAGAAATAATTCTAGCTAAAATTCTGTTCCCTGTGTTGGGCACCTCTTTTGACAGCCAAGTTCACCACACTTTTCGTGCTTTTAATATATATCTGTTCTTATTTCTGCCCAGTCATTATGTCCTTTCTGTAAACTGCATTTAAGTTGTTGAAAAAGGTTTGTTTTCCAGTTTGCAGTGGATTGTGCATGTAAATGCTTGAACATTAGTACTTGCAGGAATATAACAATCTCTTGTCAAAGTATAGTAATGTCATACGTCTACATTACATAACATAGCATAAGATCAGATTTTGTTTGGGCTTTTCTTAGGTACACTTAATTATTGCATAGTTTTTCTCAGCCATGGAAATGCTTGCTTCTCGTTTGTGTCTTGAAAATAAAATTAAAGCAAAATAAAGTGGAAAACTGCAGGGGACTATTAAAAATGAATGTTTCAAAAATGGGAAATGATTAAAGATAAAATAGTCAGAAAATTAATTGTCTAGGAGCTGTGTAATCATTTCTAAACTTCATCCATTTAAAGAAAAAAGTTTCTAAACTTACTTTTAATTGATTTTACTTACAAAATTTTAATGAATATAGGCGATAAAGGAAAAGGGATTTTAACAACAGGCATTTTGCACTTCCCACATTAAGGAAAATACTGCATTTCTAATAATCTTTGCTATTTCAAAATTAGAAGACAATCAAATTAACTTAGTAAAAATGTGACTAATGGTATAAAAGACACGAGTGATATTTAAGGAATATGTAATAAGATTGGTTTCAATATTGAAAATGTTGCGAAAAACAATACTGTTTTTCAACATTATTGAAAAGCATTTCAGTGCATCATTAAAGCAAAATAACTGAGCTAAAAGACTTTGTGGACAAGAATATTCTAAGGACTTCTAGGATAAAATACTTAA
>VWYI01047955.1:0-50447 GCA_013399455.1 Anthoscopus minutus
CTCCATGTCTCAGAAAGGCACACAGGCACTCTAGAAAATCCCTTTTCCCTCCATGAGTAGATTTACCTAATGGCCAAGGCTATCCCTTATTTATATAACAGATAAGTAAATTTAACTTAAGCAAAGAAACGTCCCAGCAGACTAAACCCCAACAGAAAAGGGCAGCAGAGTCAACCATATAGTGAAAAGTGGAAGACAACCTTTATCTCTCTGAGGACTCTTTCCACTTTAACTTCTACTGACATTTTTGTCCACTGCAGTGCTAATAAAAAAAAAAAACAACAAAACAAAACAAAAAAAGACCAAACTGATAGAGAGATCTAAAGGTGATATCATATATGATCAAAAGATGAAACAGGAAAGTCAAAAAGCTCATGCAACCCATATTTCCACTGGAGAAATAGTCTTTTTAATATCAGAGTTATTTGTACTTTGAAATTGAAATCCCAGCATCTGCAAGTGCACACAGTTGAAGCAGATTTCATTCCTGGATGGGCAAGTGCCAGGCAGTAACAGGGCATGAGAACAGACTTTGGCTCCATGAATGGAAACATAAACCTCTCTTTTGTAAAAATGATTCTTAATGATCTCAAAGGCCCCCTAGTTTAGTATGGAAGATGAGTGCTGCTTTCCTTCAGAATGAAATCCACGTATTTTGTATCACAGTCCTGGCACAGGGCTACAAAGATGAAATCATTCCTTGACCATCACTGTGGGCACGCCTGCTCTGATCTGCAGTGTGATGCAGGGGCACACAAATACTGGAAATGGTGAAACTGCCTCATTACTGTGCTTTGCACAGGCTTTTATACCCTGGTTCTCAGCAAGACTAATTATTCTGAAAGAAGCATCACACTACTGCAATTATCCTGCTCCCAAAACCTGAGTTACATCATTTAGGACACTGTGCCTCACTATTCTGGCACATCCATGCAGCTTTATTTTTTGCCGCAAAGATTTTTACCGGGGGAAAAAAGTTAAGAAGAACAAGCCTAGAGATCATGAACCACAGAAGACAGAACACTTAAATATAAAAGGCATAGGGAGAAGGCACTGAGGGTGTCAAAAATCACATGCTTCTGAGCCTGACTGCTTATTTACCTGGCACGCAGGACTGCTTACCTGCGTAATCCTTTCTCTGCAGCAAGTGAAGGTGAAGGTATGGGAGCTTTGTCTTTGCTGGCAGTATTAACTGACAGCATGAGGAGGGAGACTAGAGGAAGATTTTATTTCTCATTTCCATCATCAATAAATTACTAAGGTAGCTTTCAGAACTCTCAGAAGGTGCTTAAAACCTATGGCACTTTGGCTGGCTGCTCTCTGGATGGACCAGTATGCATGATGCCCTCTTGTGTAAGGCTGTAGTCCTTCTGCAGGAGAAGAGCTGACTTTTTAAATCAAATATACAAGTTTCTCCTGTGTCACAACCTCCTTCCCTTCCTGGGAAAGAATTTACAGTAGTAAACATTTTTTCATTCATTTTTTCTTATTTTCCAATCCCTATTGAGGGATTGGCAAATAAGAAAAAATAGCATTTACCTGGTGACTCAGAAATTAGTAGACCAACCTTAGTAATTTTCTCTATCTCTCATTAATTAATCAGAAAATTTCCCAATGTTTCTAAATCAGCCTGTTCTTTCCTTCTCTGCCCAGCAAAACTACAAGTTACATCTGGATGTGATGGTTAATCACATTTTTGTTATGTTTCAGCATTAGATGGAGAGCAACTAGATTTGCAGCTCAGAAAGTGTGTGAGGGGGAGAAAAAAATAAGACAGAAAGAAAGAGAAGATGGAAAGAAGCAAAGAAAGAAAAGGTACTGCCCTTTTAGCCGAATGACTCAGAGTAAGCATCTTCACAGCACAGAAACCAAATGATTTGTGAAATCCTCAGAAACATTGGTGATTCAGGCAGCTGCATGGAGGGTGGTCTTGTTCTCTGCTAAAACAATCTGGTTTAACAACCCCTGAGTGCAAAGCCATCCACCATCCTGAAGTGTCTAATTTTAAAACTCCAATATAAGCATGTCCATGTAAGCATGCCCGGCTTGCTTTCTCTTAAAGAAACCTTCCTTACCTTTTTGATCGTCTCCCTGGTCTTTGCCTTGTTCCAGAGACACAAGTTGCAGAAGGTGTTTCATCAGGAAATGTAGGCCATATCCTTTGTTATAGCAGAAACAAAAAGACACTAGTTTTGATCTATCTATGTGTTTTTAAGGAATTACGAGCAGAACATACAACAAAGTGGAGAGGATTATTTGAGGTCTGCGTATTCCAGGTATATTTTCTGAAGCTGCTACAGATTTCAGTGGGAGCATTGCACATCGAATGGCAAAGGGGATTGTCTCCCACATCAGACCTAACCCAGGGTAGTGCACAAAGGAAAGGATGTTCACCTATGGAAAGCACATGCAAGCTAAACTGCATATGTTAAATTAAAGACATCTGTACTTTGGCAGAATTTGGACAATGACTCATTTTAATTATGTAAAAATTTCAAACGGGGCAAACTCCACTGTAGTGACTCACATTAGTGCTACCACATGATCTTCTGATAACTACATCAGTATATAACTCATGTCTCTGCTGCAGAGTTTCTACAGAAAGAATGACATATTACCTGACTAGCATTAAAAGGACTCCATGTTCCCAGCAATGACTGGTACATTAAGTAATGCTTCAGAAAGTAGCATATAGTACACTGTAGCATATAGGACACCGAGCTTTTTTTCCCTTGACACGAAACTACAGTTTCTCTAATGACAATAATTCACTGTCATTCAAAAATCAATTTTCTGTTTGTGTTTTATTTCTTTAAATTTATAGAGTAGTGGGGAAAGATTCCAGAAGTAGAAACTTGCATCATTTCCTTTTCCCAAGAAGAATTATGGCACTGCAGACCTCTTAGGCTTCCAATCAAAGATGCTCCCACCCTGTCCTTATGTGAGTGGCAAACACACCCTCAACCCCTTCAAGCACAAAATCTTCCATGTAGATCTGACTGGTAAAGGTACCTGGCCACTTCTTGAATTTTGATTCACTGATATTCTTGGACTTTCCCCTGCTACCCCCTGCACTTTCCAAATTGGTTTGGTTTGCTCGGTTCTGGCGGGGACTATCAGAAGGAACTCATTATGCGCCTTACGTCAGACTAACAGGACTGATGACCTTGAAATGTCCGCTGTGAAGAAAAGCTATTCTGCATTATTTGCCTCAGATTTTTAAAAATAGCAAAACACTGTATTACTTACCTCAATGTTGTTAAGGGAAGGGGGGGGTCTTTTGCTGACTTGTATCAGGTTCCTTTCCTGAGCTCTGAGAGTTGCTGTTTGTATCCTGGAGTACCACTGACTGCATTACACTCCTATTAAACATCTGAAAAAGGGATGTACCCTACAAGGCTTTCTAGACACTGTTTTCAGGCTTACTGAACAAGCTTACAGGATCCTTAAGTATCAAAGAGATATACAAAAGGCATTTTCACTACAAAAGGAATGTATTAATGTGACAAATACAGCCTTTGTTAATGCCAGATGCTGACTAATAGGTGTGAATGAGGAGTATGATGAATGGGATGATGAGGAGAAAGCAATCTTAATCGTGCAATTAGTTATGTTATGTTTGGGCAATGTTTTGCATAACAATTATAGGCCACTGGTAGACTACTGGTCCAAAATCATTACAGTCTTCCAAAGGAGTTCAAAAGCTAGAAAAGCCACTGCACCTTTTGAGAAACTCCAATGAAACATGTAAATGATGTCAAGTGGCTTTATATGGCTTAAGTGCACCATTTGGCTTGGATGGCAAGTGCAGTGTGTTTCCTCCAGCTGAGAGTGATAAGTAGTAGCAAGGGCAGAGGATGTCCCAAGGGAATGCCCTGAGGCACACACTGCTAAAAGATATGGGAGTGAAGTCGGGCTTCTGAGTGACAAGCTGGTAGGAAATGGTTGAAGGTGGGACCACTGTGTATGTAACAAGATGGATAAAAAACAATGAGCAAGAGGAGAGGAGTCACAGTATGTATCTGTTCCTTCCTAGGATCTACCAAAGAGAAAAAAAAAAGCATCTTGATTATTCTACAACCTCTCGTTCCACCTTTCACTGATTTTCTATTTTAAAGCACAATTTAATTTTTTTCTAGGTGTTCACAAAGAAGTTAAATTTAAAATCGGAAGGCAGATTAAAGCTCACTGCTACAACTGTTCCTGGGGGTAGAGGTAAACTACCCAGAATGTGCTAACAACATGGGTGTTGAGTGATGATCTGCTCATAATCAACATCAACACATCCAAGCACACAAGAGTTCATTTTATCCTTGATCTCACCTCAGGGATCCACGCCAGTCACAGCTGATGCTGAGATAGTGTAACACATACTGCCCCGTTGGCTCCATGATTATTCATTGGTTACAGTGCTGGGGAGCAGAAGACATGCCCTCACATGCCACTCAAAACTGACACACATCATAGCTTCCCCAGGTTCTCCTCCCACATAATAATGAACATGCTATCCACCAAGACAAAAAAATCCACTAACATTTGAATAGTGGGCTAATGAACATGAGGGGAAAGACTCAAGGTAAGACTTGTTCCTAAACCTTTATTTACAAAGGATACCTTTAAACCACACTCTCCATTGCCTTTCAAACATGACACTAGAACAACCCTGTGAATGTGGCTTTTAAACAGTCTGTTCATCCCTTACTCAAAGAAATAGTAAGTGTATAATGCTGCTAAGGCAAGCTGTTTAGCAAAGACATTTGCTTCTGCACAGAAACTCAGCCCCCATGGTGCAGGGGAGAACATCAGTGACCCAGCTCCCAGCCAAGGAGATGAAGAAGACATCAGGACCACGGAACAGGGCAGAGACCATTTGTGCTGTTCCCCAGCAAAAACATCCAGTTCATTGGTTTTAATGTTTGGACTGGAAGTGGGAATAGTTTTAAAGGCTATTTTAGCCAGTGAAAGAAGAAAAAGGGTATCACGTGACTTTGCACCCTGGATGCTGTTTATAGAGAAGCCTTAAGTCACAGCTGGACTTCTACAAATTATTTATGATCACAGAGTGATATTGAATATACAACTTGAGGGAAAATCACAGAGAGCAGAATTGTATGCACATAGAACTAAGCTTCATGTTCAGTCACATCTCTTCCAACTGACTGCAAGCATCTCTACAGTCAATATCCAAGGCTCAAACACCCCTTGGAAATTCATTACCAAGCACAGGAAACAGCAGTCCTGAAAATAGCATCTTTCCATTCAGTGCAACGAGACATGTTTCACTGTATTATATGTTCAAAGAGGGAAGGGTAATACTCTAAACCTAGCTTCTCGTGAACCTGAATCCAATCACACATTCCCTTTATGACAGCCATCTCTCTTGGTGCTGTTCTACAAAATCTACATTGTAGGGGCACTACCTTAAAGGTCAGCTGTGCTATTTCAATAAATGGAGAAACCATGGTTTCCCTAAACCACTTGCATTCCTCTTGCTGCAGTCATTTTGCCTCTCTTCTATGGTCTTGTTTAGCTCACTTTCATATGAATGTCAGATTTTGCATTTGCTGTGTGCTGTCATCTAGATTCCCTGTAAAACAGTTTGTTTTTCCCCCAGTTGGTGTACCAGATTAGCATTCCCCCTCTCCCCCTTCCAGAACAGAATGTTATTAAAGATCATGGGAAAATAACACACACACTAGTCATAAAGTTAGCGAATTTCAGGTTTGGTTCTACTTTCCAATTTTACATGCTCCACTTCACTTCTGTATATAAAGAGAAATATAAATGGCTTTGGTCACTGGATATCTATTAACTCCTGGTACATCAGATCCTGTAAGACAGACGTAACAGCAAGATCCACAGCAGCTTATGAGAAAGGGCCTGTGCCTCAGAGAATCACACCTATTACATCCAAAAGGAAATGTTTTGCCCAAATGGTTCCCTCTTTGCTTACTGTAAAAGGGTTATGAAACATAAGCCAGAACTGTCTCCCTGTTCAGAGTGTTCAGGAAAATGTTTCATCATCTAAGTGTTTTCACCTGAGAAGCTTGCCAGGATGGATCACTGATAACCTTGAAGCCAGAGAACCACCTGGGTCAGCAAAGGCCAGAGCTGGTGGCACAGTGGCACGGCTGGTTTAAAGCAGAGGTTGTTTTGTGCATCCTCACATCAGCAGAGGCACCTCCACCTCAGGTTTTTTGGTGCTAGAATGGAAACATCTAAGAGCTTACTGCCTTTGGCTGTAGGACTGAATGTCACCAGAAGAGAGATTAACTACTTCTTAATGGAAAAAAAAATAGCTTAAACTGGTTTTATCAAATTGGCATTTATCACCACAAGAGTAAGAAAGAGGCAACTGTTGATCTTCAGTGTCTCCTGAGAAGTTCTGGAAAGGAAAAAAACCTACCAGGTGCTCTTGCACTGTGAAGGCAGGTGGCAGTGGGGAGGCAACTCGGGATCTACATCCCAAGTTCTGCCACAGCTAAATCACATCCCAACTTGTCTCCTTTTTCAAGAGGACAGAAGGTAACTGAGGTCACTGAGAAAGATGATGTTTGTGCCGTGTAGTTTGACACAGTATCACATAGACAGAATTTATGACTTGCCCAACCTATACAACACTGTCAGTGGTGCATTTCTAGGAAATAAACCCCAATATCATGGTGCTTATTATACCTCAAAATTCCTCCCTCTTCCTCAGATAGAAAAGAAAGTAGATGTTCACCTTTACTGTAATTATTTTATATGAGAAGAAAGTAGATGTTCACCTTTACTGTAATTATTTTTTATGGCAATTCTCTTCTATTAGTTAGAGGATCATAATGGAATAAATAGAAAAATGAGCTCCAGGCTGAGTATTCTGCATTGTAGTCTAAATTAAACTAGTATTACAAATTTGTTTACATATCTCAGTTGAGCTATGCAGTTTCAAAACTTACTTGCAGAACATAAACATCTCTCCTGATGCTACATTACCCACCACATGCAATATATTCTAATGTAATACAGTAAAACTGAAAAACCAATAAATGTTCCTATTTATTGAGAAATTGGACAAAAAATAGCTTATTGTCAGTTTTTAAAGACTGAAAATCAATAGATGATGAAAGGCTGTATTTTTTGTTACCATTAGACTGTTGACTCTAGCAATAAGTGGGATATGGCTTATAACTGGGGGAGTAAGGAATTGGTGAGATATACGATTTGGAGCTTTTAGGGTTTTGTAGAAGCTTAATTCCCAGTACTTGTGCAGCAATGGCCATCTTGGGCCCCAAGAGCACAGCTCCTCCATTTTGTTGACAAAGCTAGCTTTAAGTATCTTCCTGTCTTTATAAGCATTTTTAAATTAAGGGGATTCTTAATGAGACTTGCATCTGCTGAGGACCACAAGTAAAGGAGATCCAGCTTTCACATATATTCACATCCTGCCAATCAATAAAAAAAAACAAACAAAAAACCCTCAAACACATGAAACCCAGTTATTAGAATGTCACCTCTCAGCTGCCTCTCAGTCCTCCTGAGCGAGCTGCCAAGGGAGGGTCCCCAGGCATGGCCTGCACACCTAACTGCAACCACCACCCAATATCAGAGAGAAATCAAGTTAAATCTGATGTTCAGCTTGCAAAAGCCTTTAGCTCTCATACTAAAATTCCTGAGTCTGCCACTCTTCCACACACACATAAGGTTTTCCACATCTGGGCCCTGACCACAGAGGTCCCATTCCAGTCTGCCATCTGCACATGGCTGAGTCTTATACTAAGTATGTGGGCAGAGAGAGGTCTGAAAAACACAGATTTTTAGCACCCGTTTTCCCAGAAGAATTTATTCATGGGAGTCAGTTTAAACCCTAATTCTCTATATTCATTCTACAAAAAGCACACAACTGCACAGAGGCTAGGGAGGCATTCTTGTCTCACAGTGCAAACACGGCAACATGGAATACTAAAAAAACCCATGCAGTGATAAAAAAGCACTGAGCTAAAATAAATGCTGCTACCAAGGTCCTTAAATAGTCATCTACGCCAGCATTTTTCCAAGCGAACCAGTAGGTATGACCATTACCATATAAACCCAAATATAGATGTTCTATCCTGACTGTATTTCTAAATTCTAGAGTCTGAAAGGATTCCAATTACAATAGGGAGTTCGGGCTGTTTTTAGGATTTATATTCTCTTTGTATGTTTCAGAATCATACAGCAGCTCAGATCTTGCTAGATGGGGGTAATGCAGAAAATGCCTATACTGCCTTCATATACACAAATGTTCTTCTCTGCAAAAGTGGGCAGTGACCGCTGGGCCTTGACGTGATAGAGAACTAGTACAGCCAGAAAACCTGCTTCTGCAGTACCTGATTTTACAAATTCAGAGAAGTGTGCAGTTAGAAGTCTACAGAAAGAAAATTTCCCAAGACCTGGAAGGAGCTGACAGTGTGCAGAAATGGCCATCATACTGCTGACCCCAGTCCTGTGTTTCCCTGAATTAAAACATTTGCTTCAAACCAAGGATAGCACAGAGATAACTAATTTTCATATCATGGTTTCCTTCTGTTTTCCCAGGTAGGAAGCTATTTCTAAAAAGGGGGCTGTTACCACGTCTGCATAATCACATACCAAAAAAAGATTAATGTTGCTCCTGTAAGCTTTTGCTTAAGTATACCATGGAAAATAACTTTGATGAAATAATTTGCCCAGAGCACTACTTGTCTGGAAGATTTCTATAATTTAACTGCAGTTCTGTAAATAATGTGGTGATAGACAGGCCATCAGCATAATTTGGTGCTAGACCCATGCAATGTTAAGGAAATGGCCAGCAGGCCAAAATTAAATCAACTGGGGCCTAGTATGTACAATGCACATTAAAAATCAGTCCAAATCTATTATTTTTTGGAATACGCTTATTCATTTTATAGGAAGGCACTGATTTTTGCTTTGAAAATTAACACAAAGAAATGACATGCTTCCTCTCTGTGAGGAAAAGATCACCCACACAGGGTTAATCCTTCAGATCTCCATGAAGATGTACAATTTTTGCACTGTAACATCCAAAACGACGGCATTTTGTACCACTTTTGGACTTACCAGTAACTTTCACCAAGGTATCTCAGTTCTCCTGTGCTGATAACCTGTAAAAATAGCAAAAGCCATTGCCCTGATTTTTACTCAAGCTGTAACCAGGTCTGCAAGATAAGAGGTACAAAATTGTATGCATGGTACATTGCACCTTTAATCATCTACCTACCTGAAATACTTAAGCAAGTAGTTAGATATCTAAATGGTCCAACTACAGGCTTAAAATAAATGAGTTTTGTAGTACATGACTGGGTCCACATAATTTGAAAACTGGCATTCACATCCCATCTCAAGCAAAGGATCAGCTACAGGCAGATCAGAAACTTAAAGTCGGTATTAGAGACAAGACCAGGCCTAAGATTTAGTATTTCAGCTGAGAAGAGGAGAGAACAAATGACTTCAGGATACTTCCCACTGCGCTGTTTTATTTCTGGACATTTTTCCATCAGAAATGTCCACAATCAGCATTGCTGTCCTGCATCATCATGTTGTAAATGGAGATACATTCTGGAAACCCTCAATGATTTTTACCAAATGAGAAGGGAATGGCAGGAAAAAGAACATACCAAACAAAGGCAACAAAGCCATCCTTCTCAGCTCTACTGAAAAAGGCCTCAAGAAGCAGACAATTTATACTTCTTTTTAATGGCAAATACAGAGAAGGAGGTGAAGTATATGGGTTAAAAGCCAGCAAAAGGTATTATAAAAAAGCCCACCAGGTATTGTTGCAAGAACCTCTAGATAAGCATCTTAAATCAGGGTAAATTACACACCTCATGCTGGTGACTCGGTCATGGGAAATTATGAAGCTACGTGATGTCTCATTTGTTGTGCTGAAAACAAATGTAAATAAATTACTGAGAGAATCTCATTTACATTTAGAAATTCATCCCGATGCATGACATGACTGCTGATGTTTTTTTAAATGACACTTTGAGAAGAAGTGCCACTATTAAAAACAGATCATAGCCACCTCAGCGAGAGCCTGTGCAAGTGTGCGTGTGTCTGTGCATGAGTGTGCAACAGCAGAGGTTCTGGAGAGATCTTACAGCTCTTTGGGAAAAAGGCTTTCTTTTACTGCTGCACAACCAAAATAGTGGTGCCAGAAGATAGAACCATTGATACGTATTCTTCTGTGTGTTTTTCCCCCTCCAGAGGGGGAAGCAGAAAGACAATGTTATGGATTGGTTGCTGCCACTACAACAGAAAGTGCAAGCACTAAAATGGTGGGAACAGAAAATAGTGTGGCACATCCCGCCGTCATCAAGTGTAATAAAACTTCCCCTTAAATATACACACGAAAAGCCTTTCACTAAGCTTTTATCTCCCCCCTCCGCATCTCACATTTTAAGCTGTCACTGAAAAAATTGAGAAGGATATCCAGGAAGCCATAAGATGGAGAGCAAGTTGAACTGCTGTTAGCTAAGCAGCACACATTCAGGCAAATATCCAAATGCTTTAGGAGCTGTCATTCTCCATCCCGCGTGGGAAGGCTGCGAAGAGACGGACTTGCTCGTATCATGATTGCTCTTATTATTACAGCAGTGAAAACACTGCATACTAATGGATGTGTTTTCAGAAAAAAAGACTGTTAAGATGGCTTTTTAGACTCTGTGCCTGGCTGTCTGGGCTTCAGTATCTGATATATCCTATCCCTTTCTTTGCTTCCAAAACAGAACTCTAAAAAAAGTTTGTAACACGAGGGCAAATAAAACATATTTCCAAATGGGGACATGACAGCGTTCTACAACCCCACATACGGCAGCATATTTACATAAGCCTGCATAGGTCAGAGAGTTTATTTGTTAAGGGACAAATAAGCAGGCCATGAAATAATTATTTTTCATTGTGCCCTGCCAAACCTACCCAGCCAAAGGCTAAATTGAGCTGCTATTGTGATTATTTGAACTGTGGAGCCAAAAGTCTTCACTGCAAAGCATCCCAGCTGTCCTAAATTTTATTCTGATGGCTAGTTTTCACACTAGCTTGAAACTTGCCAAAAATGCTCCACAAAACAGGCAGGCGGAAGGCTTGCTTTATCCAGACCTACATCAATTACTGATTTAGAGCTGTTCTGAGAACTTGATTATTAACAAATCACTTCCCAAAATTGTTATGACAAGATTCACATATGCAAATGGCAAGCTGCTCATATGTACACAGCTAGCAAAAGAAATTAATACAAAGGTTCCCAGATTTATTTATGGTTATTTCCTATTCTGCTTTACTGCAAATTAGCCACTAAAATATTAAAAGAAAGGGGAGAGATCCAGCTGCACCATCACAGCTTTGACATATGGTGACATGGGAACACCCAGGCCATAACTGCTCAACATGCTTCTGCCTTCACCCACCTCCCCAGGGAGAAGGATCTACCAGCGCCTTCTGGCACCAGAGGAAGCAAAACCACCATGGTAGCTCTCATGCTTCAGGTTTGGCCAACACACCAAAGAGCAGGTAGGATTACCCTGAAAACAGCTCAGATGACAGGCTTGGGAGGATATTTCATATTTTAAACAAGGTTGACAGTGGAGTAGGGGGAGCAGCAAATATAATATTTTTTTAAACCTCATGCTTCAAAGCTTAAATTAATCCCTAATAATGAAAGATTAGGATGAGAACGTGTACAGAGAAGATTATCCCAAGTCTGCCCATTGTGAGGCTCTTACAACTATACTTGAGGTGCCTGGGGTTGGTCATTGCTAGAGAAACAGCAGGAGGATCTTGGGAACGATTAATTTCATACTCTCTACATTTCGTCTTAAATAACTAAGACACAAACAAAAGACAAAGAGGCTAATTGTTTTGAAGGCAGCAGACTTATAAATAAATGAAATGCCCATCACTTGGTATCAAGCTGTACGTACCACAACCCTGACCAGACAAGTGCACCTTGCTGCAGCTGCCCTCCTTCTCCTCCACACCTCCTCCTATTCTTCATCCTGCTTGTAATTTCACTGTAATATCCTCAGGGCAGCAACCACTCCACATTTACACATGAATTAGAACAACACCTCGCACAATGGCATACCAGTCCTGATTGGAGCTGGACTGCTCCTGGGAATGCTGCTGGGAACAGTACTATAAAAAGCACTCATAAATGTATAGAGTTCAGCACAGGAACACACACACACACCCCTACCTTTTAACACAGTTAACAACACCAGACTGTTAACTCTGTTTTCAAAATAAAGTTCAATCAATTTATATCAACATAGTTCAATCCATTTCTAAGCTCCAAGATGGCTGTGTAGCTAAGGATGTGTAGCTAAGATCCAGCAGACCTCCACCAGAATACTGTGAAGTCAGGCCTTTGCAGCAGACCCCTGCCCTTACTGCTCAGTACAAGGACAGAAATGCTATGAGATTGTGTTATAGAGGTCAAGGCTTCAGGCTGAATCCTGCTAGGATTTGCATGGAAGCTGATCCAATGATGAGCTAGGGACATTCAGGATGGGTAGCAGAAGGAAGCCACAAGCAGTGCCAGCCACATCACCCCTGTGCAACCATTACAGAACTAACCTGATTAGCCAAATTCCCTTCTGATTTCCTTCCTTCCTTGGGAGAGGCTTTTGACCTTTGAGCTAATGTTTTAATATATTCTGGAATTTCAAATTTTGTACATAATAAACTAGTTATTTTCAGGTACTTCAGATATAAATAACTCCAATACAAAATTTTAACTTGCTGTGGTACTCAGTCCTGCTATTTTAAACTGAAAATATAACAAAGAGATTTGAAAATCTTTAGCAACGTATTTCCATTTTTCCAACAATTCTGACACATCAATTATTTTGCTGGACTTCTTCCTGAAGGACTATAAATGGCCAGTATGCTTCACAAAGAGCAAAATAAAAAGGAAAGGAATGGGTACAGGTAAAGTGGCAAATCAGTAAGTAACTTGAGTGCATGTGTAAATTCAGGCATCTGAGCCTCCTTTTAAATCAGGTTCCATGCTGTAGTCACTCCTTCCAACAGTTAATATCCAGAAAAAATAGCCAAAACATAAAACATATTAAAAATCTTAATTAGAATAGAATGGACACTTTGTCAGGCCAATGTTCTGCATTGATAGGGCACCAGAATTGACCTTAAAAATTTTTCATACAGATTATAGCTGTTAGCGACTGAATTCATCTCTTTCAAAATAAAATAAAATGTTTTTAAAAGCACAAAGGATTTTTTTCTGACTGCCAGATGACGGATCTCTTTTTATTTGCATAAAAACTCTACACAATCAAATTGTGTGTAAAATCATAATTCCTTTTTCTCTGCCTCCTGATAGGATGGCAGCATTACAGGGCCCTTTATGTGCTTTTCCATATAACTTTGCATTCAATGCAAGTTTTGTCCATGGCATAAATGTGGAGATTTTCTGTTTCACAGAGATGTGACCCTCACTGCTGGACATTCTCAGCCTGAGCACTTTAGCTTCTCCATGCACTGTCTGCAACTTAACTCTTAACTCTGGCTTAACTCTTGTTCTTTTTGCCTGGGATGCCCATGGCTCCAACCAAAGCAAACTTTGTCCAGTGTTACACTTCCACTCTGGAGAAAAGATCCCTCAGGAATGATCTTTTTACTTCTGCAAAGACAGCAAGAGACCGAGGTCTACATGGAAGAGGCTGCTAACAACCCTGCACATACTCAGTCACAGCCAGATATGTGACAAACTCCAATTAAATCCTATTAGGGAATAATACAAATGACAGAGCTTAAAGAATACAGTTAGCTCCTAATTAGACAACCCATAAATCTGTTCAGAACCTTCAGAATTTACCACCAGAATAAGAATCTCCAAGACCTTTCATTGAGTTTCATTTTAACAGACCTGTTGTCCACTGAACCAACAACTCTTTTGCTTACAGACAAGATATTTCATCAACTTAAATACTATTAAAAGATGATTATGCACTGAGCTTTCCTGAAATTGTGTAACATTTGCATGGTATAACACATACTCTTACTTGTTCACTGCAGTCTGATTCAAAGTGCTATAAATATGTTTGCCCTTTCTGCTAAGCCCGCCTAAGGGATTAGCAACCCCCCAAAAGTTCAGTTGAATATTAACTGCATTAACTTTGCAGACTGTAACATACTGTTACACTCAAACAGCCTACGGTGTGGTATGGATGACTTGCTTAATAAAAAATGTTTTCTTGCAAAGTCCAATCGCTAGAAAAGAGAATTTGCTCTGTCAAAGGCGGTGACCTCTTCCATTTAACTTCATAAAGCAAACAAACAAAAGGGAGAACGGTACAGGGATGTCCAGAGAAATGTTTATCATTTCATCTGTCAAACCAGATGGACTTCCCTTGGCAAAACAGCACCAGCTCCACTCTACGTTAGAAATTGAGTCAGTTCACCATGAAAAAAAACCTGTGAAATACAGCAGCAAAAGTGTCACCTGCTGTAGTAATATGAACTCAAAAACTGTAAAAGAAGCATTCTTGCTTACTTATTTTGTTAAGTAAGAAGTGCTTTGCATGCCAACTCCCATAAAAAAATCAGGCACTGGAAGACTTTTCAGCACAAAGTTATACAGTGGTGAAGACAAATAAAAGGAAGAGGAAATATTTAAAAGTTGGAAGAGGGAGAGTTGATAGTGTGAAAGGGAGCTGACTTGTTAGCTAGTGACAAAAGTCAAGGAAGTGCAGGTTCTTGAACCTCCCAAGCAAAAAGCTTGCAGGCAGAGGCGGGGGGTGACTGGCAGTATCTGATCAAAGATGAAGAAAGGGAAAGAGGAAAATGAGAAAGGCTAGGAGAAGCTTCTTAAGGTTATAAGGTAAAAAAGTATGCAATAAGTATGCTAAAATACTTTTAAAGATTAAAAAGCCCTCCTTCATTATAACTACAGTAATAAAAATGTAGAGCCTGTCTATTATGGGATGAAAACTGAAATTTCATAGTACAGTTTTTTTTGCTTTTATAAAAATATACAGATGACACGAACCTTCTCTGTGCTGCAGTGGGAACGCATAACAATACTCAGAAGACCTTGATCCTGAACACTGCAATGAAACCTTTCTCATTTAGTCTTCAAGGATCATGTCTATATCAATTTGTAAAAACACACTCTCCCATACAAGGGACTTGGGTGCTACAGGAAAATAAATCCAAACTTTGAGGATTAGAAACCATATTTCTTCATAATGCTGGACATTTACTTGCTTCTGCCATTCACCATCACCATTATGTTGTCTAAAAATGGAGACCAACAATAGATGTAGGTAATTACACAAGAACTTAAGCAGCGGAGAGCTTCAGACCACAGCATTAAACTGGAATTAGAGCTTTACAGGAAAAGAGAAATGTTTCACTCCCTGCAATCACCTCGCTCCCTCAAACACACACTGCACACCTGCTACCCACCAGCCAGATGGGACTGAATTCTCCTAAATCAGATCTTGGATTTTTAAACTCAGCTTGAGCTCAATTGGATTTCAAGACATGAAAATATATTATCATTTCACATTCAAAAAATTACACCAGTGTCCAGGAACTCCTAGTTTCAGTGCTGCTTGCACAATTAGATACGTATTAAAGTGGGATTATTGCACCAAATGTACTAATAGAAATAAATAAACTGCAGCTTCGCATCAATATTTAATTACACGTGCTCGCTTAATACATGAAAAACAGAAAAAATCTGATTTTATATCATCCTCATGTTAAATGAGATTGGGGATTTAGCTAATTTGCAGTGACCAGTAATGCTTTTTTAAAAGTCCACAAAGGCAATTTAGTAGCCCAAACTCACTTAAACATTGTAGGAACTGTCCCTTAATGCACAGGTATCATAAAATATTAACACATGCTAAGAAAAAAATGGGAAGCATTATATTCCTAGAGAATTTGCTAAGCTTGCATAATGTAACATTTGTCATCAATAAAGTTTCTTCCATTAAGAGATGTCTAGCCTGTTCTCCAGAAGGTCTCTTTTTTCCTCCTTCTATTCCAGCAGCACAGCTCCACCAAATCCCTGTTGCCTGCACTTCACTGGAGTGCCAGCAAATGGCAAAGTCACATTTTTAATTGGGATTGGTTTTTCCCCACCTTCTCCTTCAGTCCTGAAACCAACTTGAGACACGCAGGGGGTTAACAAGTCGCCGGTCATCAACGAGCCGGTCTCCGCAGGGGCCGCGGGCATCTGGAAGCTGCTGTCGGTGGTGTTCCGCCAGAGCCGCGCCTGGCAAGTGCCAAGGAGCAGGAATGCGAGTCCTGCCTGCTTGGCCAGCCTTGGACTGACCTTTAGTCGTAACGGGGAACAGGAGTTTTGTTAGTGAACACAGAGTCCCGGTCTACACATTTTTTAAATTGATTATTTTATTGACGTAAAGTGCCCAGGTGCCCTCATGACAGTCACTAATATAGATTTTGAAAATAAAATTAATTAAGGGCCAGTCTGGACCACCTTTACTGTCACCATGTAGTATCCTTTTCTACAAGTAACAATGCTATCAACCAGCGAGCACGAATGGAGTGTTTGAGGAGTATTTCATTACATCCCAAAACACCTGACCATGGAGGTCAAGATCACTGTCACCTATCTATGCGCGCACACACACACACACACACACATTCTCTCCTCTCCTACCTTCCAGAAGGGGAACCGGAGCACAGAAAACCTAACCAGCCAAAGGCAGTGCCAGAGCTCCGCCGCTCCAGGCTCCATCCATCCAGAGCACGGCACAGGGAGCAGGGCACGGGGCGAGCCTGAGCGGGAGCAGAGCAGCCTGGCACGCAGGCTAATCTGAATTACACTCATCCAGCACTCGAAATGGTTCCTCATTAGCTGTGGGTTAATGGAGTCCCAATGAGTAGTGTTATTTTCATCCCCTGCCTACTGAACACAAAATTCATTTGCAAATATCCTGTAAAATACTGCAAAGCAAGCCAAAGAGATATGACAACATAAGAGGCATACTATTTATGGAATGCACTTACCGTCATTTAGAAAAGGAAGCTGACATGAGCAACAGCCTAAATTTAGCAACACATTTAGTTTTTATTCACTAGTCACAATGACAACATTTTAGAAGGCTACCGCACACCTTGTGCTCCAAAAGGTTCCACTGAAATCAAGACAGACTTTGATCTGAAAGGAATTTGGGATCAGCTCCTTAATGAATACAACACTGAGTTAAATTAAGGCAATCACCATCTTGACTTTCTATTCCAAGTAGATATAAAATTACATTGATTGCAGGAAATGGTGGCATTCAAACAATATTGCAATGGCCAAAGCCTGAAAGCTAAATTCATTGTCGAGCTAAACTAGGCTTTCAGAGGGCACCATTTGATTTGAGGCAAAAAAGCATCTGCAAACCACATATTTTCAATTAATAGTGTAAAATGCACAGAGTAGGAAAGGAAAAACACTGGTCAATATGCCACTTGCCACTCAAAGAAGCAGAGTCTCTGCATGAAGATAGTGTGCATATACATATACATGTATGTATATACATATATATTTATGAGTGCATGAGTTTTGGGCTTTTTTGTTTGGTTTTTTTTAAGGCAGCCTGTATTACAAAGGCCAAATTTGAGATCCAAAAAGCCATAATGAATCTCTGAACAGCCTGACAATGCTCTTTTACCCACGCTATCTTTAATTCAAATGTAATTTCAAATCAACAGCACACAAAGTTAAACCTAGTTCTTTTGAAAACTCAGAAAAAGAATTAATTCAAACCCTTACCTTTGGCACCTTAAAGACTTTTGGCCATGACTTACCTGTATAAATAGAAAGAACTAATTTACTACAGAAATGCCCATGGGCAAACATGTTCTGGCTAATGAAGTGTTCAGCTTTTGCATGATTAACCAGCTGGTGGGGGTGGTGTAAAAATCACAGGGCATAAAATAATAAGAAAAATTGATTAGAAGCTCTCTTTTAAAGCACTCTATGAAAAATTTCCTTATTTTTGCTGAGCAGTTTGGAAAGTGACTGTACAGAAAGATAGACTTGAATGACTTACCAAGGAGTCAGGCAGAGACTGCACCAGGCACCCACTCCTCCAAGACCTGCATCGCAGAGAGGTTCAAGTGAAAAGCAAGATACCAACCAACACCATGGCTGGACTACTTATACAACAGGTCCTGCCACTAGTCATAAGGGTAATTTTCTACTATATTGCAAAAGACATTATATAAAGTTAAAACCATGATTATGCCTTGACTCAGTTCAGTTTCTTCCCCAATGCTCTCTATACTTGAACACCTCAGCTGGCTATGGCTATTCCTGTGAGCCAGTTTAAGAAGTTCCTACATATAAGCCCAGGGATTCACATGCTACTTAGCAATAATGCACATATTTAGGTGATGCTACATAAAAAAGCTGGGGTTTGCACTAGGGACAAAAATCCCCTTGCCCTTCCCATCCTGTACAAGGGGTTCCTTACAAGCTCACATGCTCTGCCCTCAAAATAGGACCTAATTAGTGTACAAATATTTGGCAGACAGGTCACGAAAATAAATTTATCATTAACTCTCCCCTAAACCAAGGCAGGTTATCCTGGAACAGATTCACTTCTTATGTATTTGCTCTGGGTAACCCTTCAGCTCAGGTACAACTGGCACATAACAGGTTCTTTAGGAAGAAAACCCATGTATTTTTATGGCATGGAATTACTGGAGATATATGAAAAAGCTGCTCACCTAAAACATATGTATCAGGAATAAAAAAAATAAAAGCAAAAATTTAAGTTACAGATAATTTGCCATAGGCTATTGTCATAGTCACAGCCCCTCTTTAACATCATTACTTCTATGGAAAACGCATGTTTTACACCTATTTATGGACTTTCAAAGACCAGTTTACAGCTATGTACCATGGGAGACACAGGCAAAGAATTTACATCCCAGGGATTTGCAATATGTTCCAACCCTGAGGATGCAGCCATAATTCCAATGCCAGGACTTAATGGGCTAGGAACCTACATTAACTATATACAAGCTGTCCCCTTATATCCACAGCTGATTTCTAACCATAACCAGATACTGCCTCCTTAAGAGTCCTCTCTTGTGATATGTGACAGTATATGATATACCTTCATATGCCCAGTTACCTGGATATTATTCAATTCTCAGATCATTATGGTATACCATGCATGCTGTGGCACAAAATATTCAACCATACCATGGGATTGTTTGTGAGGAGCAATAATTTTACCTGAAATAAGAGTTATTTTTAATGAGGAGAACCAAAGCAGAACTCTGAAGCCCATTTTCCTTATTTTCATGACTCCTGTTATTTACTTTAATTACCACTTCCTGAAGAAGATAGTATCATTTAAAATGCAGTCAAAGAAAGATTTTTCCATGCAGTTTCCCTATAGGAACCAGAGAGATTATCCTGAGAACAGATCACTTTACACATACACCAAACACTCACACTGAAGAACAGGTCAGGCTCATGTAGGTTAGATAACTCTACAAATATTCCATAAGAGGTCTTTCTTTCTTATCAGGTACATCTGAGAAATCTTCTCACTAACTTCATGGTCAGTCAAGACGTCAGATTTTTGCCCATTTTCAAGGCATTGCTGGATCATTGGATCTTTATACAATTGCATTGATCCTGCTTTCAAACCTCCTCTAATTTTTTGGAAACATTTCTACATATTAACACTTAAGAAAGTGGGTATACTGCATACACGAGCAAACCGAAATAGAGGAAAACTGAAAACACTGGCATTTCTCTCAGTTGTGAAAGTGCTATTTCCAGATAGAATTCATCATAAAAAGAGAAATTTCTAGTTAAGCAAGAAGTGTTATTAAATTCCACTTAAGTCTAATTTCTATGGTCATATTTGAATCATGAGCCATTTCTAAAAATGTCATGTATTTCTAACTCTGATGAACTGGGACCTTGACAACACTGGAGCTTTTAAGCTGTGTTTGAAGCTATTTTCAAACATGGTAGCAGCCTAATATGGTTGCAACACAATTTATTAATTGCAGCTATACTTACTAAGAAATTATGCTGTGCAGTATCTAAGTAACATCATAATTTTAGCTAGCCTACTTGTTTCAAAAGTAAAAAAATTTTTAATGCCTGTTTGCTACAGAAAGTGAATTCTTGTTAAAACTATACTTCCTTAAAGGAATACAGAAACACAGATATGTGGCACAGCTGGTTTACAGAAGGCAAAACCTAATTCTCCAGACCTGTGCATCATACTTCAAAAGCTTTATGTAATTATCTGTTTGTTTACTTTCGAGCAACTGCTTTGGAAGAGCCCCCCAGTGAGTGTTTGCTGTGTGCTCTGCAGAGGGGTCAAGCACAACACACGGGCTGCACACTGCAGGTTTGCCTTCAAAGAACTAGCATACACAAAGGTATTTAGGTGCCTAATTCTACTTATATCCACTCTCAGTGAAACTGATAGAGTAAGTCCCTCTGAGGACATGATCCTTTGGCATCAATGTAGATTCCTCAAATGGTTCCAGGTCCATGCTTTTATGGACACCAAAGCAGCAGAAAATAAAGACATTCTGCTTTGTGGCTTCCTTATCCTCTTCTATATTGGAGTTTCTCTAAGACCATGGCTCCTGGTAGAGGACATAACAGCCAAACAGGCTGGTCTAATTAACCAGAGTTTTTCATACTAATTAGGACCAACATGAACATTAAGTAATCAATAGGACACCGTATGCCACTACTGCTTAAGTCTGCTTTGACTACTTCTGGTTCAGCTGTACCCTTGAAGCATATTTAGAGGGTTCTTCCTGACACCTTCCCACACAACATCAATTTTTAGCAACAATAATCTTTCCCATTACACTAGAAATTGATAAGCAACATTGTTAACCTATGTGATGCAGCTAAAAGTCATATGTAAAGTGCCAAAAGATTTTTTTTTATTTTTGTAAAGTATTTTGATCACTTCTAATGTGATTATACACTTGACCAGTGAGTAACATAGCATGATACTCACTACACTGCAAACAAGTTGCATACTGACTTGTTTAACACACACATCCCACTCAGGAGCAAGGGGAACCATTCTCCACCATTCACTGTACACTCAGCAACTCACTTCCAAATTCATATGAAATAACAATACAACCATTTTTTCAAGAGTCATTTAAAACTCTTTCTGAATAACTTCTTAAGGACAGCTGGCAAGAAAGTAATATGTCTTAAGTACAGTGAAAACAGAAAACCTGCGAAGCATCTTTTCCAATTGAGAGGCTCAACTGCTAAAATTAGTTCTTGGAAATTCTCCTTTGGGTGCCAGTTCAGATCTTGCTCCAAATGACCACTAACAATCAATTCTACTGACTTTGAAATAATCCACAACTACTCACTAAGACCTATTTGCTGATTAGGTGCACGCAACCCGCTCACAAAACATCACATTCTCATACCCTTATATTTGAAAATGCACTTTTGTTCCAGTGTCCTGAAACTAACTGTACAAAAACAAAGAACTCAGATGACCTCTCAACCCCCACTGGAAGCGACAAATGAGTCCTTCTAAAATTGCAGACACATACTGTCAAGCGCAGGTGTTTGTAAACAAGTTTGGAAATGTTTCTAATTATAAACCATAGGAGTTAAAATTAGAAGTCCAATTCACTAGCCTTGAAAAAAAGAACTTCCAAAAGTGTTCATCTAAATGAGAGCAACCAGTGATGTTTCATTTAGTAGCAAGAGCAGAATTCCTGTGCCAAGCAGCACACTGCTCTTTATCAAACTTTCCACTATGAGTTACATTACATTTCTTAAAAAAAAAAAGAGGATTTGATAAGAATTTTAATTTGCTGTCATACTATGATACTGTATATTTGAAAGAACAATCTAAAAATATCCTATTAACAGGTCTCCCGCGTTTCATATAATTATAAAGAAGGGAAAAAAAATGTTCCCAAATCTTCTGAATCTGTCTTAACTGACAACATCAAAGTTCAGCTTTTATAAGGAGCTTCCCACGCTGACCTTCTGAGAACTCAAACGAAACTCTGCTTGAGGAAGCCTTACTCTTCTGGATGAAGTTCTCCTCAATAACCTCAACAACTGCAAAGCTTGCTTTGCCTGGCACAAAACTGCTGAGAGACGAAACTCAGAAGGGCAACACCAGAGCTCTGCCTGATGGAGATCTCGGGATGCTGTCACTGAACTTGAGATGTCTCAGACTTGTCTTCACTTCTTTGATGTGGAGGCCAGAAATGCAGCTCTAAGGAGCCAAGTGCTTTGACCAGCACTTCAGACAGAGGCTGAGAAAATGCAAATTCTGCAGCCCTCATACACGATTTACAGTGCATTATGACAAGCTAGTGCAGGCACAAAGATGGAATTCACCTTTGCAGAAGTTTAGGGAGAAAGCAGAGCTAAGGAAGAAGTTGTTTTAAGGGGAAAAGAAAAAAGATGAATTAATCTCATTATTTCTTAAAGGAAACATAATGGCACATTTGAGCATGTCAGAATAGTTTCTGCTGATTACAAGTGAGTAAACATGAAACAATTGCAGGGAGACCCAACTATGGCCTTGATTCAAGAACGGGGTAGTCTCCTGCTGCACCGTCCTGTGGAAATTGGAAAGGAATATGGATTAAACAGTTCTTCCAGGAACAAGGTGGGACTGGCCCTGCCTAGCAGATATCCCTCTGTTCCACACCTACAGCACAGACAGGCACTGTGAGGTGCAGGGAAAAAACAGCTCTTTGTCCCCTGCACAGCCAGCCTCCTCCTACTACTCCACTAGGATGTTATATGACAGAGGACAAACCCAAATCCATCCTCGTATAGAACCAGGACAGAAAGTCAGTTGCCCATGTCTCACCACAGTCAGGGAGCTATTTCACATAATAACCACTATCCAACCTTTCCTTTTCCTCCCCTCCCTTTTCTTTTTAGCCCTTGCTCTGTAAAAATAATAGTCTAAAAATTTTTTTTTTCTGGAGAGCCTTTTGAAATTCACTGCATTCAACAAACATGATGATACCAGTTTAGTGCTGCACAGTCTTGTATCCAGCAAGTGCAGTGCTTTCAAAGCAGGAGTCTTGCAAGTGGCACTTCCTTTGCTGCAAGTCATAATACCAAAAAAATCATGGAATGGTTTGAGTTGGAAGGGGCCTTAATGGTCATCTAGTTCCAACTCTACTCTGATAGGCAGGGACAGCTTCCACTAGACCAGGTTGCTCTAAGTACCATCCAACCTGGCCTTAAAAACTGCCAGGGCTGAAGTATCCAGTTTCTCTTGGAAACCTTTTCCAATGTCTCACTATTCTCACAGTAAAGAATTTCTCCCTAATATCTCATTTAAACCTTCCCTCTGTCAGTTCAAAGCTATTTTCCCGTCCTATCACTATACCCTGCTAAAAAGTGTGTCCCCATTCATTCTTAGAGGTCACCTTTAGGTACTGGAGACTACCAAATCTCCTCAAGGACTTCTCCAGGCTGAACAACTCCAGCTTCCCTCTGCACAGGAGAAGTTCTCCAGCCCTGTGAGCATCTTTGTGGCCTCCTCCGGACTACCTCAAATCAATGGGTCCACATTCTTCCTGTGCTGGGGACTCCATAGCTGGACACAGCACTCCAGGTGGGGTCTCATCAGAGCAGAGGAGATGGGGAGAATCACCTCCCGTAACCTGCTCTCCATGCTGCTTCTGCTGTAGCCCAGGATATGGCTGGCTTTCTGGGATGCAAGAGCACATTGATGGGTTCCATTGAGCTTCTCATCAACTAACCTGGAACTGCTTCGCTCTTAAGTCATTCCCCATGTTTTTAAGCCAATTCCTTTTAATTCCTTTTTATTTTTTTTTTTTTTTGTGGTAAGTGAGGGATGGAGAAGCCTCTTTGGCGAAAGGATCACAGTAATTAGGAACAGAGTGATGGTGCATCTCACCTGCAGCTGGTTGCCTCTACCCCTCTTTTCCTAGAGTTGGGTACCTCATCCTCCCCTTTCCTGGCTGGCGCTGTGAGAGCTCCCTCTCCTGTTCCAGTTAAACCAACGTTAGACCTTGTCCTACTGGAAGCATGGCCTGAGTGATCAGGGCAGGTTCTAAGAGAGCCTCAGCAAACTAGGTTTCCTGCTATAAACTGACATAAAATTAATTCCCTGAGAGGGAAATAGTATAAACTTCCAACTAAAACCTATGAGAGTTTACTTCTTTATTAAACATAGATTTATATTCATGCCCAAGTTTGTGTACATACTATGGATACTGTGTATATACAATATATACACATATATATACCCACATGTGTATGGGCACACACACACACACACACACACACGTAGCATTGCAAACCTTTAATGCTACTAACCTCATTGCTATTTAAATTCCAAGCATGGATAAAAATCATTAGTTTCTACAAGCCCATCTAAACTTCTGAATGTACCTGTACCAGACTCACCTAGAAAAACATCTTTTCCTAAATGAATACATATTGGAGCTATGTTGGCAAATCTAAAAAAACAGGCTCTTCACTGGGTATATAAATATTTTAATTAATAATAAGTATGTATTTATGAGATTCTGCATCAAAGTCTAGATCAGATACAGCAATTAACCCATTACAGTTTTCTAAGATATTAAAGAAAATACATTGAGGAAATGCATAATCTGACATAAATTAAGCATTTGGGTGGTAAAATAATCTCAGGTAGTGCTTTATTTCTAATATTTTCTGCATGCTCAAAATGAAAGCATGAAGAGCAGGGCAATTGCATATATCTTCTACCAAAAATAGCTGAAAAATACTATAGAAGAGTGCCTGCTGGGCTGGTTATAAAAGTAGAGTATAATCCATTAACTGCTAATTAGAAGCATCAGAAGCAGGCTTTGCTGCAATAAGAGCTGGCCCCTCTAAGTAGATGTTTCTGTAACCATTTAAAGGCACAGGGTTTCTCCAGTTGCTGAGAATGGAGCTTGGATGGTTTCAGCATAAAGGCCATGTGAAAAGAGACCATGGCACTTGGCCATGTTGCCCAGCTGTTTTCTAAATATGATGACAGGTGCCATTTTTTCCATTTGATCGTGGAACGTAATACATCTTCAAACAAATTTTCCCCAACTAGTCTGGCGCAGTTACATTTCAGAGATTCAAATATAAGAATGTTTGCTTTTTTTCTCTGACAGACACATATTGCAGAGTCTCTGGCAGATATTTCATTATTGGCCTTTTTCTCAAAGCAGAAGTTTTAGTTTATGTATTATTTTGCTGTCTACTGCCATTGTAGGAGGAAAAGACTGAGCACTTGGGCAACAGATTTAATTCTGAGGGACTTAAAAATAAGGGGTGGGGAAATTTATAATTAGAAAATAAATTTCATTTAAGTAAGGAAGAATCCTTTTCCTCTCTGTTCACTACTTCCTAAACGATGAGAAGTATTACCATAACCTCTTCTTTATCTGACTAGCTACCTGGTCAAACTGATTTCTTTTCCTACCAGTGAAAGGCCAAACAGGTCTTTTGATCCATTTGCCTGCAAAAGGATTTTGCCTATAAAAAGGGTTAGGGCAGAAAATCGTGAAGCCAGAAGAAATCCCAGTACTTCAGCTCCCTGCAGAAGTATCTAAGACACAAAAAGCAGCAATTATGGACATGAACAACAAAGAGCTGATGCCTTGAAGTGGACCACAGGCTCCAAACCGCAGCCATGATGCATGTGGGGCCAAAGGGAGCTCTGCTTCCTCCAGGGCTGGAATTGCCTTGAGCAGCACAAAAGGACAAGATACAAGTCAAGCTGTCAACTTGAAAAATCAGGAAAAAGCCAAGCAGATAACTAACTTTTCCCATGATAAAAAATGGGTGCAGCTAGTACAAGGGGAAATAGTTCAGGTCAATGTTTTGGGCTTTTCATCTCCATGGATTGATCAACTAGGAAACATAGAAAGAAAATTTGTGTGGGGCAGGAAATGGGGGCGTTTAGCTTTTTTTTTCTGCCCTGTTTTCACCTACAACACAGAAGAAACTAATTTCTTTTAAAACGGTGAAACAGGGGCATCCATTAAGTAAAACTAAGATGGTAACAAATCATTTTAGAAAGGTAAACATCTAAAACCAATAAAATTAAGATTACAGTAGAAACAATAAAATCAAATTTAGTTTAAACCAATGTGTTAAATATTTGTTAACCCTGGCAGAAGCTCTTACAAGGCAGATGAGTGTATCTGCTTTCATTCTATACGTAAGAAAACAACCATAAAATGCCCCAAAGCCACGGAGGGAGTCGGTGTCAAAGACATGATTAGTAGTTCAGAAGTTATCTGATTCAGGTCACATGGTGTTCCAAAAACCATACCTAAATATAGCATGCCAGAGATCTGCACAAAGAGCAATCCCATGATGGGAGCACACTAAACTCTCCACAAAATTAATTAGGGTTATTTTGAGGCAACCAAAGGAAAGCAAGAAGGGAAAAAAAAAATCAATTCTTGCCCTGCCCAGTTCTGAAAGAGCAGATGTCTCTGGTATGAACAAGCCTCAGTGTGCAGCCCAGGCACTCAGGGAGATGATTCCTGGGGAAAACCCCACACAGCACGAATGTGGAAGGTGGGTGGGGGGCACAGTGTGGCTGTATTAAGGAATACAGCTTGCTGGGGAAGTGGATGACCCTGTCAGCAAGGAGACCAGCAGGAAGCCAATACTTGAGTTTTTCTGTTGCTGTTAACAGAATCCTTCTAACACAGAAACAAAACCACCTTCCAGGAAAGGGAAGGTCCATGTAAACAATACCCTTCGCACAGATCAAGATTCTGGGAAAAAACAAATGCTTCACAAGAAGGAAAGAAAATTCCCTGCTGGAAGTTGTTACCCCTGATAACCTCCACTAGCTTTGCCCCTTGACAAGGAGGAGGACTTTCTCACACAGCCTAAAGGGCTGTTTCTAATAGCACTCACTATGCGTAGGCATAAGGAGCAACCTCATAGAAAAGCATGTGGATCCTCAAAAGGCAGCAGGTGCAGGAAAAAGGGAAGAGTGCTCCTCAGGTCTTTTGAATTTCTTTTAGTCCCTCTCTGTTAAGTGGGCACATTTTTTCCTATGTTTCCATAACACTGAATTGCCACGTGGCTTCTGACCTCTGCTGATCTTCAAGTTCTTCATGATCAGCTGATTTCAGCCAGCTGGCCTAATTCACAATTTCCCTATAAAACTTATTTTAAAAAACTAAAAAACTCTGCTGGTAAATGCCATGGCAAAGGTTTTAGGATGACCACAATCATCAATTTACTTAGGCATCACCTTTGTTCCTAAGTACCAGGGGCAACACCGTTTTTCCCTCAAGCACTAGAACATGCAGGACGCGTTGATGTTACCTTGAAGAACCGGGCAAAGCTGAAGCAGGGGCTATAGAGAGCAGGACAAAGTGCAGGACAAAGCTGAGAAGAGGCAGAGTTGTGAGGAGTGCTGCTGTCAGCAGGTAGAAAGCAGGCTCTTGAGCCCAGACCACGGAGCAGGTGCTCCAGAAGGCAGGTAACAAAACAGAGTGAGCGTGGGACACAAACTGCAAATTTCGGCTCCAACGCTTCAGGCCATTAGCAGGTGCTTCAGGCAGTCATCCAAATCAAAGTAAGAAAGTGGAAAGAGCCAAATGCTGGTTAAAGAGGTTTGCTAACATGAAAATCCCAGCACGGGCAGTTAAAACTATTGTGGGAGCAGGCTAATAAGAAAAAAAGAAACAAACAAAAAGCATATGCAATTTTTGTAAAAACGGCTGTGTTGGGGATTTTACTATCCTGTACTCGAGCCCTGAGATGCAAATGTTGGCTGGGATGCTGAGATCAGCAGTTATATGTCCCCAGGTGGTTAGAGACAAGACAGAAAAGAGCTGGCATTTGGGGAAAATAGAGGGCCCATTTGATAATGCTTCACTTGAGCGTAAGAGGGTTTCCCCTGTGGGTATTGTCCCAAAGAAAGCTCCAGGCAAGTTTAGAATGGTTCATTACTTGTCACATCTAGAAGGTGAGTCAGTTAATGATTACACTGACTCCCTTTTGACTTCAGCTTCACGTGTTTTCAATCTGAGAACTGTGCTCTCATCAAGTCAAATACCATTCACCACAGACAGAAATACAGACGGTATCTGCTTTTCAGATGCTCACGGCACAACTGTAGTTGTTTTACTTGTCTGGATTTTTCTGGAACTTTGCAAATCATATTTTTGGTAGCTAATACACAGCATTCGCAATCCATGTTCAGAGGGTGTCACTTTTCTATAATAATGTACATTTCAGAGACCTGGCACTTGCTTTATTGGGATTAGTCTCCAAAGGGCCCAATACTGGGGCCTTGAAAGGATCCTTAGATAATCAGAATATCTACTTCCTCAAGGGTTAATTCCCCAAACAACACTACCTGGTTTAATTTACCTTACACAGACATAAGAAATAGAACTGGCTACTCCAAACAGTTGTTGGTGCAGGCTAACTATACTGGCCAATGATAGTATATTTTAATCAGATGGTCACTTGAACATTATTGGTAAAGTTCTCCTCACTGAGGCATGCATCCCTTGCCAGAGGCTAGCGGGCTTGACAGAAGGAGAGAAACAAATTCCTTTTATCAGAGTAACACAAGTCAATATGTGGAAAGATACTTCCATCTGCTCTGTGTTTCTGGTGACATGACATTACCATACAATTTGGTATACATTTATAACAGAATAGATAAAACAAGATGGCTCAGCTACTATAATTTATGTTCCACATGTATGGGGAGTTCTCTCAAGCCATTTTCTAGAGCAGTGGTTAAGACTCACTATGGAATTTCTGAGGGAAAAAAAACATGTTGGTGTTTATTTCAGAGAGTCAATGGCACAGACAGACAACTACGGTGCACTTCCAAAAAATAAACAAATTCTCAAACTGCTCTCCAAGGAGATGCATTTGGTCAGGTACAGCAATTGCCAAAGGAACGTGCTGCATCCAGCAACTTGCAGACACACACAACCTACTAAACACAATCCGTGAGTAGAGTGGCCTGCGCTCTTTCTGCATTAATTTTGTGTCCCTGCATGTTACCAGATCCCTGGGACTTTCATGGTCTGTGGGCAGCAAATCGGCTGAGCCAAAAGGGAAGGTTCCACCTGACTAGGCCAGGAGGAGCTATATTAAGCTTGTCTCAGCTGGAGGTCATTCTGCATATTTTGAAGGCTACTTTCTTGGTAGCTGGTCAAGCAACCAGTGACCAGAAATTAAGAACCTAATCCATATAACATCCATAAGACTCAGAACGCTTTTGAAGTCCAGACCCTATGTATATAAAGTTCTTAATTTCCAAAATGTTTGACCAAAGCCGTTTCTCTCAGGGCCAAGCAGGCTCTCGAGTTTGTTAAGCAGTTGCTTCATGTCTCATTTCTAGTAGGATGCTGGTAGCCCTGCAGCCAAGAATTCATTTTCACAATTCCAAAACATTTTTTGATACTTCCTGACCAAATGGCTTTGCAGTAGAAATTGGTTTCTGTCACCATCTGTTGTTCCACAGTTCGGAAGGGCTAACATTTTCCTTCAAGAGGGAAAAAGTTGGGGAGGATGCATGGCCAATACGAATGGAAGAGATATTCTTTTCCTTACTGTCACTCTATAGGAAAGGCTTGGCCTATTTCTCAGCAGCTGTGAAATTGTCATCAGCAGGATTCTTTACAAAGCTTGGTGGCATATGGAATATATTGCTCACTTCTTAATACTGTAAAAACAACCTTGGTGCATAACTGAGCTAGGCAAAGAAAGCAGGTGCTTGATTAAAAAAAAAACTTCCATCATGCATTAAGCCCCTATAGACTTTGTAGAAACTCTACACAAGGATATTTTGGAGACAAGTATGGAAGCCCCTAGGATTCAGAGGTGGGACAATCCCTTAAAAATGAGCAGGTGAAATCACTGTGCCACAGGATAACATCATATTCTGCCATTCACAAAGGCAACGTTCACATTCCACACTGAAGGAAAGTGTCATCCCCCCTTTGTAAGACTTAAAAAACTGATGCAAGGGTCCCATCTCCCTTTCTGATGTGGTAAGAGACAATTTATTTAGAATCAGTTTTAGATTACTCTTTTTGTCACAGCTTTGCTTTATTTTTACAGTTTCTTGACCAAGAAGTAAATGAAACAAAACAATAACAATAATAATAACATTAACATTATTATTACTATTATTATTATTCTAATAAAAAGTCCATGTCATTCTGGTAACACTGAATTGCAAACACAAGGCTAGAATTTAGGAGCTCAGGTTCCCACTACAGGAGACACACAAAGAACAAAGGGTAAAGGAGCTTGTTGAATATACTGGTCTTTAAGCAGTCAAAAGCATTGAAAAAAAAACATGAAAATAAGATGAAGTATCAGAAAAAGGATTATGATCTGCTTCAGTTAAGTGCTCACTGCTGTATACTCCCCAGTGAACGTCGACTCAGCCATCCCTGCACATATATATACACACTATATGTGCATGTGCATATATTCATGGTCATCTGTGCCCTGCTGCACCTCGAATGGCCCCAGCAGGTGAAACCAAAGGGCCACTTAGGCTGATTGGCTTTGTCCAGGCCCATAGCAAACAGCAGATGCTTAATGAAGGTCATGGAGCAGGCGTACAGTGACAATTCCCCAGACTGCTCTTCCCAACATCCAACTATTTGTGGCTCAGAGAGTTCCTTTAACAAAATACATACAATTTTTCCAGATTACTGATCTGCTTTTAGAAATCTTCACTTGCAGTTACAGATGATTACTCAGAGCAAGGTTCTTCAGCTACATTGCATGTTTCTTGTACTAAGTGAGCTATTACATGCCGATATGGAAAAATCCAGCCTGCTGCCCTCATCCCAGTGAGAAGGGCAAATTGAGTATTTGGGCAGCCCGTGCTACCTGAGCTGCTGTACAGGTCTTCTGTGCACGATCCAGATAGGAAAGAGGTTTACTGCAGCCATGATATTGCACAGCAGGAAAAGTGCCTGTATGATGGTAGAAGTTTGGAAGTCCTGTCCAATAGGTTATGATTTTGAGCTGCACATAAACTATTAAAGCCATAAATACAGATCTGTCATCTATGGGGCTCTGAAGCTACCCTTTGATCTCCTGTCACTGTTTAGGTAACTGGCCTCTTAGCAAAACAGGATAGGGAGCACATTGCTGGACACTGAAGAAGTACCAGCTACATGGGGACAGCATGCACCTGTCACTTCCCCACAGGAACACACCAAGAGGGTCATCACTCTTCCAGAGGAGTCCAAAAAACCTTCTTGTTCATGGTTCAATATGTTTGCTATTTATGCACCTCGTCATTGCTCAAGTAACTACTGTATTCTTTACCATCCAACAAAATTAAGCCAGAAAAAGAGAGGCCAAAGGGAAGTGCAGTATGCAAGAACAAAAGACTTGTCTAGGAGTTTCACACTCATGAATTACATTCATGTAATACACAAACCAAAAATAATACAGACTAAAGCCTACTATCTAAGCAGGCTTAAATAACACTTAGCTCTTTCTATCATCCAGAAATCTCAAAATACAAAGGTGTGCAGACTGAGAAGAGCCAGAATGAAAGCTACTCCTAGGCATTGCTCTTTCCATTAGACTGCATCACTACCTCCAAGTATGAGCACAATTCTCTTGCAGCTGGCATGGAGAGATGAATATGTGCATTAAAGGAATCGTTTTTCCTTAATTTCCTATGTGCTGATTGCTTTTAATACATTTTTTCAGACATTCTGTGTATAAAAGTAACTGCTTACCATGCACCTATGTTACTCTAACTACTACTACATGAGCAAGTAATACTTCATGCAAGATGCAGTCCTCCTTTCAGTTACAGCAGGAATGTAGTCAGTAATCAAGCTATAAGTGCCTATTCTCAAAACGTTGATACAAGGAAAAAGTAGGTTTAGCAATCATAAAGAAAAAATAAAAAATATTATGATAGAGGAAACAACGATAAAATCAGGAAGAGTTTCATAGAAATAGGGAAAAGTCAATGCCTTCCTCCAAAAGAGACAAGCTTGCAGAAATTATCACAGAAGGAGGGTTTCATAACAAAATTCAAATGCCAACAAGGAGCAGAAATATTTGGAAAGCTCGAAGTCTTACTTTCGACATGACCTGTCAAAATCAGCATGGAGAGCAAGTCAGTTGATAAAACATTCCTACGTTAACCTGCACCCTCAAATCAGGAAGCTTCTGTCAACAAGTTCTGGTCTTTGCTACAGAAGTGCGTATCCACAGTAACATCTCAAAAGGTTGAACATCAATTTCAGATTTACACCTATGAAACTACATTGATGATTTTTAAATGTTTGTTAAACAACTTATGTTTTGCATACATCAATGCCTATGGGCTTCTGATCAACTGTTGTACCTAATATAAATGGCATATCAGAACAAATGCTTGTCAAAGTTTTTTTGTTTGGTTAGGTTTTTTTAAGGTTTACCATAAAAATACTATTGTTCAGACAAAAAAAAAAAAAAAATTTAAAAATGATCAAAATTTGGTCTCCATTCTCTTCAGTTAGAACTGTTAGTGTTTGTGTAAACTCAGTTCAGGGAAGACATAAATAGCATCTTTTTAAGCTAATGATTTTCACCACAGGCCATCTAAAACAGGTGTTAAGAGTGGCCCTGAAACAGATCCCATCTGTGTTCACCTAAGTTAGCTTATTTTTGTTTTGCTCGATTTTAATGTATGTATATATCCTGTGTTTTCAGCTTGTCTTTTCAGCCCACTCCCGTCCTCCACACTCCCAATCTGTCAGCCAGACTCCAGGGACAGGAATTAAAAATGACCACATTTAAAAACTGTACCTCCCTGCGTAACAGACTTCACAGAAGCAGAAAGACCAAAAAGCTGAAAAGTTCCCCACGGTCTTTGCCTATTAAATCCCACAGCTTGCCAACAGCAGGCCATGTTTTAGTGTCAAAGAACAGGGCACTGGCTTGTGTTCCTGTGTGATGGAAGAGCTGGGGTACTCCTGTCTCTTTACATTTCACATCACACTGTTTGTGGAGAAAGTTGACAATACTGGGATGCTCAAAAACACCCTGTACTATTACACAGAGGAAGCAAGATGCTTGCTGAGAATAGTGCTGACACCAGAATATAGTTGATCCAGCATGAGTGATAAAAGCTTATTTTTGATTGGTTCAGGGAGTATTTGATTAAAATAGGACTAAATCCTCATCAGACTTGCTTACACCCACCCCATTGGTCTTCATCATTCTCCATCTTACAATATTTTCCACAATTAAACAGAACGAGTTAAGTTTCTGTTCATCAGATCAGCAAAGAGGTAGGCATAGTCCTTGAAAAGACTAATGCAAGAAAGTAGAAGGAAGGATTCAGTGAACTGGCAACCAAAGAGAAGCCTTCTGATACTCCCCACTGAGAAGTAACAGGATCTGGGCTATAGATATGTTTGTCAAACATATCTATAGCAGGGATAATTAAGTTAGTGCAGCAAACTAGGTGCATGCTTTGAAGTGCTCCTGCAGTTGCCATACTGACTTTTCTTTCACCTGGTAGGTTAAGCCCACCATCTCACACTTATTTGCAGACTCATGACCTACCCTCTGTCCTCATTATCACTTCGTTTCTGATAGCTGAACATCTTGGAAATGATACTCAACGGTTTTGTTATAAATAAAGGAGACAACAGAAGCCTAAATAAAGACTTCTGTCACTGAGGAATAACTGCCTGGAATTTCTTATGGCCCCCTTCTGCCAAGGAGTTCACATAACTTTACAAACTCACATAACTTTACAAACAAATATTCTTCTAAGGTAGGTATTGCTATTTTTCCCCTTTTTCAAGGCCTCTTGTGATTAGCATCCAAAACCTTGATCCCAAGTTTCCTGTAACTGGAAAAAAATAGGAAAACAGACAACATTCTTCCCCTTCTTTGCAAAAAGTCCCAAGGATGTTTCAATTTCTGTACTGGTATCACTCAGAATAACAGGGTTAAAATATAAAACAGAAAGCTTTAAACCCCCTGTCTTTGCCAGTAATTTTTTATTCCACAATATTACCAGTAGTGATACCTTTCCTGTAAAGATCAAACCTAACACAATGGTGAGGATTCTGCTGGGGTTTCTGTCACTGGCAAGAGCAGAACCCGAGTGTACAGAACCTACACTGATATCCAGACTGATTCTCACTGACCTCACTGAAGCCAAGACATTATCCTGTATGCTTTTCCCAGCTTTTCCAGCTGGGGAGTGATTTCATACTTACCTACATCCTTCTGCAAATCAGAGTTCTCCACTGTCTGCTCTTCACCCAACTCAATAGGAGGCCTATCAACAGTCTCTACTTTTCTACACTAGGTTTCTGAGGCAAAAAAAAATACTACTACCTTTATTTAAACTAGTGTATTTCTAACTGGGATAGGACCCTGCACACAACACAGGCTCAAGACAGTAGCTTGTAGCACAGTAGACTGGATCAGGATATGCACTCCTGAATTTCTCTCCACTCAGAAGTGGCATTTATGTCTGAGCAAGAGACACAATTATGATAAAGGCAATATACAGTGCCTCCTCTGTTATACAATTTCTATTTATTTTGTCAGAGACTTGCGTTTTGGGTTCTTCGGATCTGAGAAATCCCAGCTCAGACTTGAGCACTGTTGACACTGCTGTAACCATCCTTGTAGTGTCCATCCTGCGGGAACACATGGCCTTCATTTTCCAGTAACGTCAGAGACATGCATCCATTTTAACTTATTCATTCGGCAAAAAAGAAAAAAACGCTCTCTTGCTGCATTTGGTTGTTGCGCCTTTGCCTTTATTTCCAAGTCATTCCTTAGTTATGGTTATTGTCCCCATTATTTAATTTCTCAGGACACTAGCAGGCTGGCTGAAATCATATTTTATATAAGGGCAAAAAAGCTCACCCGGAGTCCTCTACCTGTATGCATTAAACAACTCATAAAACTGCCTTAGAAGAGTCAAGCAGCAGATTTGCCTCTGATACCTCAATTGTTTTCAGAAAGGAAAAGCAAACAAGCAAGACAAGGCTCAAAAGCTTGCCCCGAAAATAGGAACCCTTGCTTTTCTGATAGCTCCAAGCCCATCTCAGGACCAGCACCTCATCAGCTCTGGTGCGAAGCCAGGCAGCCCGGGACCCCCTGCACAGAGCCACTCAGTGTTGGGAAGCAATGGTGAGCAAAGGAGACCAAACTTCCTCCTGTATGCAAACTTGAGATTCCATTTTCTGTGAGGTTTCCCCCAATGATTAAAATCTTCTGTAATTTACCCTTAAAGGCCAGTCATGATGGGACCCACCGGAATCGCTCTGTTATCTTTTACCTCACACATACCCCATTGTGCCTTTCATAAGTAATATGGTTTACCAGATGAATGCTGGCAATATTTTCCACTAATTGCAAGAGTTACTAAACTGAACCTTAACTAAAATTAAGTTGACTATTAAAAGCTCAATGAGTAACCCAGCAAACGGAAGCACTGTGCATAGGATTTAGCAAGCATGCAAGTGATCTGGCAACCACCAAGGCACAATACTTGCTGAACTTCCTACACCTAAAACTGGTTCCATACAATAGTCATATGCTCATGATGTATGATGAATTAATGCTCACAATGTTTGCGTGCACTAAAATGGCAAAATAAATGTATAATAATTCAAGCATGCCATTCTGAAAACACAAAGTGAGAGGACTGAAAGTTACAGGTTAATTTATAACACATACAATCCATTAAAATAACAGATCTCTGTATCATTTTTTAAAATACATGAATAATATCCTTAGCTATTAAGGTGTCATAATCATAGACAGTCCTACAAATTTTACCTACCTATATATAAACATTTTTAAGCTTTTTAAGAAACACACACTGCACTTGTTATTACATGTTAAGGTTATTCATTGTATATAGGCTTTTCATGATTGCAGTTTCTGAATTTACAAATATATCTTTTTATGCTTTTATAATTTCTAGGCTATACTTCTATACAAATATATTCTACATTCTCTGTTTCTGTTTTCAGCATTGTATACAGGTCCATAAACCAAAAGCAGCAAGAAATAATATTGAGATTGCATGCAGTCTGGCTATCTTTGACAAACTAAAAAACTAGGGATNAAAAAAAAAAAAGAAGAAAAAGAAAAATATTCCTATCTAATAATGTGGATAAAAGGTAATTTGTCACAAAAAGACAGAATAATTCAAGAGAAATTCTAAGAGATTGCCTAACTACTGTCCTCATTTAAAAAAACCCAGTATTTTAAAGAACAGAAGGTTAAAGTGGACATATGCAGAGTTATGTGAAAGAGTTAAAGCTATTGATGAAATCCATTTGCTGATAAGGATGCATTTATTTGAAATAGGATAGCATTTGGGACTACTTGAACAAAAGTCTACAGAAAACTGATAAATCAAGGATCTGAGCAGGATTTAAACAAACAACAGACAGGGCTGAGAACACATGAAATGTCATGAGTACAGCTGAGAAATAAGTGATGGCACAGGACCACTTACTCTGCTACTAACAAGACATTTGCTTTGGTCTCCACAGAGTGAGACAGCTATCAATCCTGCCACAGCCCCAGAAATGCTTGAGATGGAAGCCCCCAAAAAAGTGGTTATTATTTCTGGGCGTGCACATGGAATGCCCCAATAAGTCTGGCTTTCAAAAAAGAAAATATCCACCATGTATCACAGTCAGGTGAAACCCTAAGTGACTTGCAGAAAAGAGCTCTTCCTCCAAGTACTGCTGTTACAAACCACAGGGCCTGGATTCTCCAAGAAAACCTCTGGAAGCAATGCTAATTTCACATCCCAGTTTCCAGCTTTCAGGGGCTGTGCCTGTGCCATGAAGCCCTCAGCCCTGCTAGTCACTCCTGCACCACCCAACTCAGGAGCAGCCAAGCAAGAACAATCCAATGCTGCCAGCAGGAGAAGGCCAAGGCCACAGTCCTCTGTAGGCCCACTTCATCTCTAGGACCTCCATTTTAAGCAGCAATACTCAATTTTTTTTAGTTTTGATACCTTTTTCAAGGTTCTCAGGCTGCTCCTGAAAGAAACCCACTGGAGGGTGCTTTCTTTCAAGGACATAGCTGGAGTAAATGAGAGAAACCACACAGAGAAATCCACCATTTTGCAACAAGAGTTTGCACTTTCTGAAGTCTGCTGGGATGTGAGGGGAAAGATGGGAGGAGAGAGGCTCAACCTTGTCAGGATGGAAGTGCTTGAGAACATCCAAATACCATCTTTGGCCACCTGGGAAAGCTGGATATTGAAAACGTAGGCACTCACACAGGTTAGGCAACTTCTAAGGTTAGGTGGCAGTTCAGTGGGGATATTGAGGATCTCAGTTTGGCCTTTCAATGCCTAAATCCCACTTAAGTCCTACTTAAAGCATATAATCCTTTTGTGGATCTGGGCCTAAAGCCTTGCCAGGAAGGAGAGAGTCTATGCATGCAAAAGCTGATGGTCAGTGACAGTCTGGTTCTGTTAAAACTAAACTACATAGAGAACGACCTTATTTTGTACAAAGGAATAATGCAGAATAATCAAAGACGTGTTCTAGTCACAGAAAGTTAAGGGAAAGTTAATGCATCTGATAGAGATCACAGTCCTGTCTTTAGACCCTATGACAGTTATGCTGACCTGGAGAACATTATAACCCATAAATCATAGGCCTTCAATAGCTCGTGGGAAGAAGCACATTTGGAAACGTTCAAAAGACAAAATAATTAAAGAAGTCTTCAAAAAAAACACCACATTTACCCACATCAGCTAAGAGGTACAGCTAGAAAGGAACAGAAATTTGTAAAACATTGTCATGTTTACAAAGAGTTAATAATTCAGAGAAATATGTTCTGTTATTCAGTGACCAACTAGTTTGCCATGCTCCATGGAATTAAGCAGTTTCAGTCCAGTTTCTAATAGCCAGGAATCCATCTGGCATAAGCTACCAATTTATTCCTCACTTACCTGCAGTGCTGTTGGCTATCTCAGCCATGAAGTAAAGTGTGAGTGGATGTGACTAACAGTTTACCCTACATTCCCTACACCTTATATCTCTAAATCACAATTCCATTTTCAATTTTTTACAGGTGCCTGTACTTATTCCCCTTGAATTTAGTTAAAATGACTGCAAATATGATATATTCATTCTCAAACTATCTTATTGATAAAAGTGATCTTGGCATAAAAGTAGAATTACAACAATAAAATACAGCTTAAAGTTACTATTCTATAGTACTGTTATCACAAAACAAATATCATTAATTATTACAAATTATTTTAATGGTAAATATTTCTGCCAGATCCAAGGTATGCACTGCAACATTTAACTGACTGCAATCACTGAGATTCCTCTATGGTTAAAACACTGAGGTTTCCATTCTGGGGATTCAAATGCATCTTCCCAGAGCTCTGCTTCAAATGAAAATTCTCCTGCAGCTGACCATCAACCAGTATCTGACCTTTATAAACCATGGGAGAAACTAAGGGACCTGCTTCCCACTTCTTCTTATCATCTGCAGATGGGCAAAGGAGTCCTGGCTCACTCACTAACTCCCGCAAATTTTGCATTACTAAATCAGTATTCAATGCAAAATACCGGAGAGCAGAATAAGCACATATGTCACACATCGTAAAGATGCAAAAGATACTTTAAGAAGAGGAAAACTGTCCATTCTCCTATGCCACTAAAGTCCATGGAGTCATGGTGCACTCCTTCCTTCCTGAACACTGCATTATGCCTTCCAGACTGAAACATGGTTTCCTCTGGCAGGCTCAATGATTGATAAAGCCCCCACCTGGTTTTCAAGGGGTGAAGAAATTACTGATGCTTTGTAATCAGCTCATGGCAAGGAGGCCAGTGTGGTTTCCCTGATTTACTTGGATATTGGTCCGGAGTCTCACTGTGCTTTCACCTGCATTTTACTTTCAGTTCTGGATTCCTTCCAGGACAAAGACGCAAAGTCAAGGTGGTATCTTTCCTGTCCAGCCACCTCCTCCCTTTCAGTAAAACGTTAATATACTGACAGGTCTGATATACAGGAGGACGCCAGTACACTCTTAACATGGACGAAGTCAAACAACAGAAAATATTTTGAAATTTGGCATTTCCCCCCCGACCTCCAAATATTTCCGTTTAAATCCTTTCCCTTTAATTTTCAAAAGTACTTCTTTTCAATAGAAGCCAGCCTATTTTTGCCTGCTCTTCATCTATGTATAAACTAAATCTCACCTTCCCAACTTACACAAGCAATTGCCCCCTTGGTCTGGCAAGACAGCTCAGAAGAACAGGGAAAGCAAGTATCTGTCTATGCATTTTAGTGGCAACCTGTGCTTGGCTGAGACTGGTCAGCTGTAAGAGACTGATGAGAATTGTTTGAAATATTTCTGATTGAAAAAAATATAAATCAAAATGACTGGTAAAACAATACAGATGTATGTGACACGTATGAAATATAGAAATAACCTAGAAAAATAAAATAACTGAAGTTCCAACCTAGGACTCTCACAAAATAAGTTTTACAACTTATATAAATGTCACAAAACATAAATACACAAAACAGTAAGCCAGTACAATGCAAGGTGACAGTATTCTGCCTATGGAACAGTAAGGGTTAATTTTCCTGAAGAAGTTTAGGGGGTCATGAAAGTTGTGAATTTAAATTCACACCGATTTGAAATGTTATATTAAATAACACACAGAGTTAATTTTGCTTGCATTTCTTACTGACTACCATTCCTATTCCAGGTTCCTCCTTGCAAAGGACAGGCACAACAAGGAAGTAGCACCCAGGAAAAAAAATAAGGGAAAAAACATTAGTGGAATGCAGCAGGCTTAGGGGAGAGACCCATTTATGCAGAGAAAGTGCTTAAGCAGGGACATTGGTGCCTATGTCTATGGGACATAGAGAGGTTTGGTGAGCGCATGCCCAGGCAACGAGGCTTTGGTTATGGTTAGAATTTGTGAGTGACAGCCATGTGACAGCTGGGAGTCAGCAAAGATTTTGTAGGGATGGAAATTCCTGAGACAAGACACACGACTGCTCATGCGATCTGCATGTGCCTATCACCATGCTATATTATAATAGCTGACACCATGGTTTACCATTTTTTCAAAAGAGAGGCCATAAATTAGGAAAAGGATTTGCGGCACATTGGATGAAAAATCAAAGCCATAACATTTAAAAACAAAGGATAAATAAAACTTCCTTCATGTTATTGAAACAAGCAAACAAAAATCTCCAGTCAAACCACACACCATCAGTAAAACCTGTATTTCCATTATTTACCTTTAGTGACAGGTTATTGTTTCATTAGAATATATTTTTTTCTTATTAATTTATCTTAAAAGGTCTGAATCATACAAAGATACTTAATTTTTAGTATGGAATAATCCCACTGATTATTCACATACTATTCCTACAGGATCCTTTCAGGATCAGGGCCTAAGTCACAATGTACAATTAAGCAGAGGCTTTTCCAAAGAACTGTTTCATTTGCCCTTCTGGAGGTCTTACGCGGACTTGAAGCCAGTGGAGATGTGCATTTAAATCAAACCTGAAAAACCGAAATGCTTTCCCTTTAACACTGAATTCAAGCCAATACAGTATCACATGACCTTTACCGTAATTTCTATTAAAATAATTTCATGTCTGGTTGCTTCTGCTATCCTGGCTCATTTGTATTGTTTACAACAAGTCATTGCTCTCGACAGTTAGTGGTGGCTGAATCCATGGTTACCAGTTTTTACATTCACTGGTTAAATGGAATGCAGCTCTTCAGTGGGGTTTCATGGAGAAAGCTCTTAAGAAACCACAATCCAGCTATCAATCAGGCTAACCTGGGAGAAATTAATCTGATAAACAGAAGTATCGCTGTGTATGAAAAATTTATTGAAAGGGAGCTCAAGGCATTTATTAGTTGCAGTTACCAAAGTGGACACGTTCGGGTCAGACTTAGTACAGGGAAGACTTGTGTTATGAGGTCTATGTCTGACATTCATCCATGTTGTGCCTCCTCTGGCGCTCACTGCTAATACAACAATACTGTTCAAGGCTTTAAAAAAAATAAAAATCTCAAACACTTATTTCACCAGAAATGTGCTCGGAATATAAATAGTGCTTAAACACAGGTTTAACCAGACTGCAGTCCCGGCAAAGTAACTTCAACAGACACAGACAAGATAGTAAAACACAAAATAGACAGCCTTGAGTAGAATCCAATTAAGACAAAAAACACCCCAAACAGAGCAACATTGTTAACGACTAAATTAAGCCTGCAAACAAATATATTTTATCGCCACCTAAGAACAATACGGACTAATTCCGTTTGCCTTGTTATTTATAGTTTGGCGTAGGGTGGGGTTGCCAAAATCAAAGAGCAAAGCAGAAACTTATTTGCAAGATGGACCCCCAAATCCTTTAAAAATGCCTAAAAACATAAGAAAAGTTCTTTACAGTTTGATGGCTACAATATCTGTCCCACAAGCTACATGACAGCAACAAATAGTTAAATCAAACATATTACTACTAGCTCATCTACTGCAAAGTCACTGTATCAGAAGCCCGAATTGATTTGTTTCCTTAGAACAAATTGAAAATGAATGTAACATAACATTCGAAAAAAGAAATCCCTCCTGCTCTGCTAATCGGATATTGTATAATGGTTGATTGCAGCTTTGCACTGTGCTATTGTTGCCTATATCATACATACTTACAGGTTCTGGGTTCTTCCAAGAGTTTGGTGCAGTTTCAAGGACAAATGTCTTAAGGAAGTCTTTCTACTGTGCAGCAGTGATCCTAGCTCTGATCTCATTACATGAGCAAAGTGCTACAGCTGACAATATAAAGGAAACTTCCTGCGTGAAGAAGAAATCTTGGAAAGTCTCAGGGTTAAAAAGGCTGCTTAAATGTGCTGCTTGATTTGCTCCCTAGTTGTGTATACACAGTAGCAGCTGATCTCTGTTTGCAGCCCTGCAGAAAGAAACCTTTGCTGAAAACCAATGGCATCACATTTCAGTGGAGCTACTGCCAGGCTCTGGAGAGCAAAGCAACCTTTGACAACTTCACCCAGTTCAAACCACCGGTGTTTGCTGCATGTCCTGCAGGACTTTTGAAAATGTATATTTACTGTCTTATTTTTATTAATGCCACTCTGAAATCCTGCATTCCAGGCAGCCGTGATACAAGCAGAAGTCTCCCTCACTATAATAGGAGGTTCTGACTGTGTCAGGACTGTGAACTGCAGAATTCGCCACAATATCTTTTGCTTTGTCTTGACTCTGGCATTTGCAGATGAGAAGCTGTTAGCTACACTCAAAAGCATTTTCTGCCTTAGAATTTCTAAATTAAGTGCAACAGGCATCCTGTTTATCCTAAATTAATCCTGAGCCTGCCCTGCATCAGTCACGCACTGCTCAGCGCTTTTTTTCTGATGCAGAGTACAAATCAAAAGATTTTGGGAGTGGGAGGTGGCTTGTTCTTTTCATTTAGTATTTTATCTGGAGTCAGATCCAGCCTGGTCCCTGCTGGACTAAAACCATGGAGCACGACATCCCAAATTCTGCAAAGTTTGGTATTCTGACCAAAGTTTCAGCATAGCTCCAAATATCTATTAGTCCCCCCTTAGCTCCTGCCTTGGCCCTCCAGAACCAAACCAGGGATGGGCATAACCTGCACCAAATTCTGCAGCTGTTACTGCTGTCCAAGCAAACTAGAACGACCAGAAAAGCAACATTTAAAATTAATATATTGCTAGAACTATTTCAACTCTTAACTGGGAAGCAATACTCCAAACAAATCCTCACATTTGATGTTAAAGAATTATCAATAATTAATTCAGATGTAGTTGTTTCACCATTTAGCCCAGGGTGATTCTCCAAAGAGCAACTGGGACCACATTCCCCTGGCACTCAGTCAGAGCATGACCGTAGAGCTTGCATGCTGCTTCCCAAACAGGACCTACTTCTCTCTCCAGGACAGCCATAAAACCTCAGAAACAAAATTTAGAAGAATCCCTTTTAAAAGGGTTTTGTTAGGAGCAATTGAGGGGTTTTTCGTGGGCATTTGTAAACCAGATTAATTACCACCCTTTTTTCCCCTCAGGCACTATGACTATTCTAGCTACTAGTATATTGCGTGTTATTTCTTTAATATTTTGAACTTTATTCCAAAGGGCAGAAACCAAAACTGACAGTACATCAAGACAACACGCTCTGTGATTCAAACAGCAAAATAATTGAGATCCTGTGCATACACAACATCCAAGTCTGTGTATGCACGTTGCACACGCGTGTACACACGCACTCACAAGCACAAACAAGGGCCTGTGGCCCAATTTTCTGAGACACTCATGGTTCATGTCCTCACCTCCCTTCAAAGAAAAAAAAAACAAGAACAAGCAAAATCTGATCAGTGAAACATCCAAAACAATTTTTGCTAAAAGTAGGCACCATTTACAGGAGGGTAACCATATTGATTCAACATGCATTTTTCCCAAATTTGTCTCTCTCCTTTGGGAGAAGGATCCTGTCCACCCCTGGACTGTATCACACCAGAGAAATAAAAATGTGTGGTGGCATCAGCAGGTTTAATCTTGCCCTTCTTCCTCAAGGGACACTGCAAGGCAGAGACTCAAAACCTGGCTATGAGGCAGGGCTCATTGTATGCCTGTGTCACCTCCGACACATCACCTCACCTTTGCATGCCTAAACTGACATCACCACATTTATTGCATGTTGCAAAAGCACAGCTTCTGTCCCTCTGTTGCTCAAGCTGTGAGAAAGGCATTGCATGCTGGAGAAAAGTAAAGGACTAAAGCTCACAGCTGTGCATCCTGCTCCCAGATGTGCCGTACAAAGGGCCATGAGTGACCTTGAATCGCCTGCTCTCTGTGCTCCAGTGCCCAGCCTGTTGCCCACACTGCACATAACTCACTCACAGCACCTGTCCACCTGGTCCCTTTTGACTCTACTATAGCAGAAGAGGGGTTGGAAATTCAGCACAGAGTAAAACAAGTTCTTTTTGCCAGGTGAAACTCAAGGTACTAATTTAAGACAAATGAAAAAAAAAATCCCAGTGGAAGCAGTAATTTCAGTGAATGAAGTTCTTCCTCAACAGCTTCTAAATACCCAAATGTCAGCACAGAAAAGCTGAGACTTCTGAATGCTGCAAAAGCAGTAATAGGGCCATATCCAGCAGTCCTATCCCACACAGACCCACTTGTTGAGGCTGGAGGACATCCACTCCAAGTTTGACTCCATTCTTCCTTACCTCCCTATAACTGTGCCCCCTTGACACAGCTGGGTCAATACAAATCCAGTGACACAGCTCCTTCAGCTACCTTCTTTTGTAAAGTATACAAAGGTCCTGAATATGGGACAAACTGGAATTGCAAGATCCTTCTCCTCGCAGTCTTCCCAGATACATTTCAATCTGCAGCACCCTGAATTCTCTCTTCTATCCGTTCTGATTTTCTCATTGAATTTTGTTTTCATGGTATTGTTTCCAGCAAGGAGAATAGTAACAATTCAAAACCTAGTTTCCAACCTTCAGAGGGCAAGGTAAAGTAGTCTGGCTATTAAGGCAGGACCACAAAATATGTTCAGAGAGGATGGGGAGCAAGAGCTAGGAAAGAAATGAAGGAGAGGCCGACCCTGAGCTTATGTGATACCAGAAGCTCTACGTCTCCATCCATCCTTCCCCCAGTGGAAAGGCCCTTGGAAGCCAACTCCACTGCCTGCTCTTCTAAAGTCTAAACTAGCACAGGTGTCCAAGATGGGCCATGCCCTGTCTTCCAGACATCTGTCACTTGTAACAATTTAGAAAGCTTGTTTAAATCATGACAGCCTTCAAATTCAAACATAACACGAAGAAGACACTTATAGCTAATACTACAAATGACTAAACCAGTGCAAATTCTCAGTTTTTACAACAATATTTGTATTAGATTTTAAAACCTTGTTTCCAGCAGTCAAGTAATAAGAGACACACTTTCTCATTTAAAAAGAGATTTCTGGCTTCTGCAATTAAAGAGGAATAACTGAAGGTAACCACAATGAAACAGAAGTCCAGCAGAAGAAGCATAGTGACACTTTTTAAAAAGTCCCACCTTTCATCTAGTCTCCAGATTTTCAGTAAGCAGTATCAGTTATCAATCTCAGAATCCAATAGTACACAGAGACTCCAAGAAACATATCCTACCTATTTTATTCAGATGCTTAGGACTTTGCCTAAATATTAAGTCTGAATCTGTTCATCTAGACCTGTCTGATTCCTGCATACATCCCGAATGTGTCCTTTTCTCAGTCCACCCACATACACAATAACTCTGACTACTGGATTTTCTTTTTAACTTTTAAATGCACATGGATCCTATTCAACATATGGAATACCTTCTGCATCATCACAAAATGAGTAGCTATATTCTTCTAACTGCAACTCCTCCATAGCAGTTGCTTTTTCCTTTTCATCTATCAAGACTTTAAACCAAAACTAATACAATCATCTGGAACTCTGTATGCCTAAGTTTCTCGCTGTTCCCTTTAGAAGCTTTGCACTACTCAATAATTCCAGATTCTCTGTCCCATTGTATTAAATATGCTCATATTTTGTGCTGTGAGTACAATTAAAATTGTTTGGGTTTTCACACTGTTCTTATTTGTTATTTGCTCTCTAAAATATCCAGCACACATTGAAACCAATATAGGTGATAATATAGATGTAAATATCACCATGGAGGCATCACAATAAAATTGACGTTGGGAATAATTCATTCAAGGTATCTAGATCCAATTTAAATTCTTTTCCAATTTTAACTGAGCTTTCAAAACCAGATGAACTTAAACGAAGGTGTACAACTTCATGCTACGCTGGTAAACCACCCTAACTAGGAAATAAATTTTCAGTGATTAAGTTGAATTGTTCATACAAAACGCCAGCTTCAGCTTTTCACCCATACAAAATAGCTTGGAAAATATATACTGCATGTGTTTATTATAGCTACAGTTGCTATGAACATCTATAACTCTCCAACAATTTCTTTGATTTATGTTCAAAAACATACAGGGCATGAAATGATGCCTGCAACCTTACATTTCCCTCAAGAACATTGTGGGGAGAAGATATATTCCAAAACATCATGTTAGATTCCTTGTTATGTCTCCTTTTTAAAATAAATGTATGATAATCAATTACACATGCTTCAAAGCAACTGCCACAAGATTCCCCAACAGAAAAGCTGTTCAAGAAAAGTTCCATTTTCTTTCCCCTAATGGTCGAGTTATAATAAGAGATCTTTCCTAGATATTAAAGGGGAAAAAATGTATTATAAAGGATAGGCCTTGCTCCACTTGTATATGCATGCACAGGTTTGTGCTTGCCTGAACTTGACTTCGAACAAGGTTTTCAGAGAAGTAACATCTCCACTGATCAACATGTTAAAAATAGGATGTGTATGTGAAGATCTGGCACCTAATCTCCTTGTCATTTTTGCTTGTAGTAATCCAAATGATGTCAAGAGAATGACACAGATGATAAGTTAATGTATTGGGCTCGACTTCCCTTTCAACCTCAATATACAAAACATCCCTTTAAGAAGTCCACCCAGCTGTAGCCTCCACTAGAAGCAGAAACCTGCAGATGTTTATAGGAATATCAATTAAGCTGAATGGGAGCTCTGCCATTAACGCTGGTGCATGTAAGTCTGGACTTTGCAGATCTGCCTGAACTCCACATAGAGGCTGAAGTACACATTTTCTCTGGGGTATTGAAGCCAGTGGGTTATACATCATGTATAACATGTATACAACAGCTTAACAGGTAAGCTTAATAGGGATGGGATTTCCACTGTCTCATGGCTCCGGCACAGGGACAGTGGGCAGCATCCCCAGGCAGCACCCTTGCCCCCAGTGGGAAGCTAGGAGCAGCCAGGAATGCATAGAGTGTGTGTGCCTGGACTGCAGCACAGAAAAGATCAGGACCTACCGCCTGCACTGCTTCAGGTAGTTTGTGCTGCCTGCATCCCAGACAGGCAGCTGCCATTCCCTGTGTCCTGGCCATTTAATTCAGTCCTTGGGTTACACTGAAAACTACAGTGCTGACAAACAATACAGAAAACTGGACTAAAAACTAGATGGTACAAGCCTCTCTAAGGAGGATTGGCACCTGCTGACACTGAGTTTCCATTAAATATGGAATAAGGTGGATGTGTGACTTGTTTTATGGCCCTGTTCATCCCTGTAAGAGTGCAAAATTTGCATGCCAAATAGGGAGATGGAAATAAATTCACTCATTCTACTCTCTCCCCCCCTTCCTATTTTCACAGGAGGGGAAGTACAGGTTTGCACCCTCTTTGGCCCCCAGTGCTCTTTTAGCCATTACTAAGGAAGCCAATGAGGAGGAGGGGGGAGGACTGGACATGCGTGCCTATTGCCCATGCAGCCCCAGCTAGATACTATCAACAGTTGTTCTCCTATTTTCACAGTGGGAAATAAGCAGGTACTAGCTGTATTGGAATAATCAGGAGGAATCTAGGTCAAAATCAAAGCAAGCCTGCTCTGCCCATTTGACAAAACTCACGTGCAAACACAATACCCATGTAAAAACAAAGAAGTTATTTGTAGCTGTTATTTCTGTTAGGATTGCTAAACAAGCATGCAGACATTGGTCTACCTTGAGTAAAAGGCACTATTCCTTCTCTGTGACTTCTAAAAAAGCATTCAAAATCAATATAAAATTGCAATATTAGGAAATTTTATAATCATTATTTCAAAAAAGCAGACTTGAAAGGGTCTCTTGTTCATGGGTAAATCTTCAGTTAGTTTTTCTAGTACCGGTGGTTCAATTGAAAGATTCACCAACTGCCCCCTGGAGAAAACTGAAGATCTGCATTTAAATGGAGATATAGTATTTCCAAATGCACAGTACCTGCAAGGCAGATACTGTCAAGGTTTCTTAGTGAGTGGATCTCAAATTGTATTAGGTACATTTCAGTGCCGTAACTATCCCCATTTTGTAGGGCTGGGGCTATTTCCACATCATTTTTTTTTCTGTGTGTGTGCTTTGTAATATTTGTCCTGATAAGTCAAAATTACACCCCCATCCACAACAAAGCCCTCACACATCAACAACAAGAAATGACAACCTTATGCATAATTTTCTGATGGGGATGAAGAAGACTGTATTAGATGGCCTGACTGAAAATCTTAAATAATTGAAAACTCTGATGACTTAATAGAGTAGTGAGCTTGGTTTACAATGCAGCCAATTTAGAGCCATAAAAACACCGTGTAAAATGTTTATCTTGTGGTTGACCATTACATATCCTATTTATTATTCCAAAGTATTTCAACAGCATTTTTCTTCATCAATGTGGCTGCTGGCATTTAGCACCCACTCGCTAAATTCACGTGATTTTCCTGGAATAGCTTTAGGAAAAGAAAACAAAAAATTTAGCAGATCACTACAAAACTGTTCCTTGTTACTATATGCCTCTTTTTCACATTCTGACTTGAACCGACTTTGTGTGCTGCAAAAAATGTTTGAAACCACTGAGGCTAAAATATAATAAATCAAAGCCATATTCGTGAAGTTTAAAAGACTGGTGCAACTACTGATCCTGACACATCAGAGAACCAAAAAAAAAATCAAACCTCATGAATACTTTGTTGCTAATGTACATGAGTTCAAAGAGCAGTGTTCCTCTTAGGAAAACATCTTAATTTTCATATCAGAAAATCATCCTAACCTTCCAGAAAAGTTTTTACAATTATGCAAGGAAGGCAGAGAGAAGGTTTAGAGCACAAACGACACTCGTGATGGGTTTCAGACACGCAGGCATTAGTCCAGGCAGCCTCTCACTGAAATTCAGGTTGCAATTGAAATGTCCCTGTAAACAAGGTTACTGCGAACGGCCCAAGATATCCTTCTCAGCAACACCTTCACCAGGAGCCCTTCAGCTGTCTACTTAGTTTGTTATACCTTATCTCACAGCCCTGACATCCTAATGCTGATTCAAATTCGGGATTCAAAATGAAAGACGAAGTATCTCTAAGATCACTTAATATTGAAATACCACTGCAGTAATAAGTGGTGCCAGGCTGGAGATATGGATATAGTACTCTAGTGGTAACCTTTTAATTTCTGACAAAATACTCCGGAATAACTGTGATACGCAGTTATTAACACACAGACAGTTAATGCAATCGATTTTTTTTTTCTTATTTTGACGATGCACACGCTGAATGTCGTGTTTACCTTCTCCTGCCCCCGGCACATTTTTAAAGTCCTCTAAAAGGAGACCTGCTAGATTCCTGTACCGACATGAAACACCTCACATCACGGAGCCCCCCTCCCCAGCATGATGAACCCCAGCTACCTTGATGCTCCCAAGACAAGGAAGATCATAACCACATGAGCCACTTCATCATTCTAAGTCTTTGACTATTTTCAGTGCAAATGCAACGCACGCACCATGTATAACCTAATGTAGGTTATATTGTAAACTATTCCCATTCTGAAAGTGAGAGGAGGCATGCTACACCAGAACATTTTGTCCTCTAAAATAAAACAGGGAAGTAACAATGAAATGTATCAAGCAAGTTTTATACGTTGTATTTCAAACACGGAAGCTAATAAATGCCTTAAACTTTGGTGGGTTTCTACAAAGGGCACTTGGATTTCCCTCCCAGTCACAGGGGGGCAATCTGTTTTTCTGTTGTGTTACGTTTATTGTTCGAATATCCTTAATAGTATGAAAAGATAGAATTCCAGGGGGTAAGGGTGCAGTGGGACAGGGGTAGAGTATAGAGGAGGGGGACAATTACAGGAGAGAGACCCAAGCTGCCTTCCCACACTACCATTCACCTTCATTTTCGTCTCCTTTATATTCTACTCATTTTTACTTGCCTCCCCCATTATTTAGTCATCTCTTAAATGCAGTCCTCTCTTCTCTGGGATCACGAAAAACATACTCACTAGAACCAATACATGGAGTGCATCCCCTGCAGCACTTCAACATGTACCTCCAGATCAGTCATGCCTCCATAGCATTAATGACCAAGAGAAAATAAAAAATAAAATTAATTTTAAAAAAAGAAAAAAATTACAGAAGGGGAAAAAAATCCTCACCGCCAGGTCACATTCAAACCCCATAGGCAGCCGCTCCCCCAAACGCCCCCCTCTCCCCACGGCCGGCGCTGGGAGGACCAAGTGCCAGGTTGAACGGGCAGCGCGTGGACTTCGCACACTTTCCTTCGCCCCTCCTGATCCCGGGAGCGCGCGGCCCCGCCGCCTTTGTGTGCGCGCGTCCGCCCGCGGGTCCCGACACCCCGGCACGGGCGGCGCGGAGCGCGTCCCGCGTGGGGCGGCCACGCCGCCGCAGCCGGCAGCGCAGCGCCCTGACCCCCGCCTGGCAGGCAGGGCTCTCCCCGGGCCTGCTCCA
>VWYI01047955.1:51862-95941 GCA_013399455.1 Anthoscopus minutus
GGGCGGCCCGCGCCCCCCCCCCCCCCCCCCCAGTCCCCTGCAAGGCTCTGCAGGGGAAGGCGGGGGAGCCCCCGGCACACAGCGCCCCGCGGCCCTGCCGAGAGCCGGGGTGCCCGGAGGACTGCGGGCCGGACAGCCCGGGCCGCACTGGGGCACCCAGCTGCGCAATGGCGTCGCCGCCGAGGAGAGCCAAGGGCTGGCGCAGACACTGGCACGGCTCGGTGAGGGGAGCCTGAGCCATCGCTCCCCAGCTCTGCTGCTGGGGCAGCCGAGCAGCTGCTCCCGAAGGCAGGAGCGTTTTCATTAAAGCAGAGCGAGCCGGGGCCTGCGGCAGCCCCGGAGCCGCTGTGGCCGCCGAGCAGGCTGGCAGCGCCGTGCCCGGCCATGGCAGCAGCCACACGCATCCGCTGCCCTGGGTTGGTGTTCTTTGCAAAGCCAGATCCTGCAAATCTCCATGAACGTTACCACTAAATTCCCAGGACATTTTCACGTGTTGGACTTAACTCTCCTGCAAAAGTATTCCCAGAACTAGGCCTTGCTTAAACTATGACAGCGTGACTTTAAGTGCCTTTTCGTCTAAAAACCAGTTGTTACCCACACATTGCATCCCAAACTGCTGCAGCACCACACCACCTACTATGTGACCACAGAGCGTCCCAGCAGAGCCCTGAGACAAGTTTCCTTCTTCTGTGTTGCTTTTCACACCACCTATTATAATAACAACAAGTTACAACATCGCCAATGCACAGGTAACCAGCACAGTGGAGTTTGTGAAGGGATGCATGTAGCAGGGCTGAAGCTAAATTATGTTTTGCAACTGCCCCTGTTCAGCCTTAATATTGGCATTAATACTTTCATTTTTCCTTATTTAAATACAATAAAAGGGAAAGTTGCCTTTGCTTAATATTGTTACTAATCAGGCTTTGCAATTCCAGTTTTTATAAGGCAATATTATCAAGAAGAAGTTAGTGTACACCTTTTCTATTGTTGGGTTCAGTGCCCTCAGCAGCAGCTTATTTTAAATGATGGGATCACCTATTGCAGTTGGGAAAAGAGTTGGGGAAGAAAGAAATAATTCTTGGAATATCGTACCAAGCATCATTTTAAGAAATCAGAAATTTAAAGCACTGGGTTGTTTTGGTTTTTTTTTTTCTTTTTAAACTCAAGCTCAGGATGCTATCTGGCTTGGCTAGAAAGACAAGTTTGCTACATGTTTCTGTTCTGGAATAATTTTGAACTGCTTTTAGGCTAAATTCTTAACCTGTCTCAACTCTACTGTCTCATCAGAGTACATTACCGATACATATTTTTGGTAGACTTGAAAAGCAGTGTGTACAACTTGATTGTTGTCTGTATTTCGCCATTCATTTTTAAGTGAGACTCTTTTGATTGATGTGAGGAATTTGTTTGAAAGGATGAAGGGTATGGCATAGCTACCTGAGATGCTACTTACAATTACACCATACCTCAGCTAACAGACATTTTTCATTGTGATTGTTACACTTTTAAAAGCAAATGAGTTAATCAAATTGCTATTTTTGGAATGCACTCAAAGGAACATTAAAATGCATTAATTTCATTAAAATAAATGAGCAGATAGGTAACAAAACAAGTATCAGCCAAATAAGCAAGATCTCAATATGAAGCCAAATCCAGCCCTAGTGAGCTGTACTTGTCTACAGTACATTTAATTTGGCTTCTGCAGTCACACAGCTGACACTTTATTTGGTTTTCAGAGGTGTGTATATTAAAAATGTGTGAGCCTTGCTTCTTTTCCAGTGTGATTAACCACTGAAGTTAAATTCACCTGGTTCCCATTTAGCTCTGCTGTGAAGTCCTATCACACATGCAGTTTTTGGTGTGCCTACACACCTGAGATGCAGAGAGGCATTCCCAGCCCTGTCGGTCCAAGGGACACGAGTTGTGTCTGAAGTGAGGGTGTGATGAGGTGGATTTCAGCAGAGGCTGTTCACAACCAGCTGCACATATATGCTCCAGTTAATAGGCTGTACTGATGTCTGTGCTACCATCTTTCATTATTGCTGTTAGTCATGCTAGTGAGAGTAAAGGAGGGGTTGGCGTGTCTGTAATCACACATTTATTTGCTATGTAGATATATCCTAAGAACCTCTCAGCCCAGGAAAATTATGCTGGAATAAGGTTGGACGTGAATGTAAAGCAGAACTGTGTTCAGATAGTTTATTCATTTTGGAATGACCAAGATGTTTCCTGGTTTCACTTAATCCATTTTCAGAGTGGATTAGGCTAATTCAAGAAACTGAATTCTTACACTGGCATAAGAGTTGTCTACACATGGGTTTAGTCGAACATAATTACTGCAGTATACCTAATAACTCTCTTGAAATAATTTGGTGTGTAGACGAGTCCAGAGTCCCACAGGTGAAAACAACAGAATTTAGTCATTTTATACAACGTGAGGTTAATTTAGCCCAGCGTTTGACCTACTTCTTTCCTCATGAAGCATATTTAATTCATTACAGGTTTTTCTTCCTCAACAGAAACCCCACAACAGAAATATATGTATGATCAGTTTCAAGATAGCAATGCCATGTGCACTTTACTAAAAATAAACAATTTAACCAGTATAATTTACTCAAAATATATTCTCAACTGCCCTAAAGAGGAGAAAAGGTTCTTTACTGGAAGAAATACTGGCTTCTCAAACATAAATATTTTGAGCAGGTTGTTCCAAACAAAAGGAAAACAAACCCCAAAGCTGTGCTCTGCCCTCTGAGACACCCAGTCTATTTGACTGCATTCCATTCATAGCAATAGCACCCAGTCTGACTCAGCAATATTAGTTCCTGAATGAGGAACCTTACAGGCTCACACAGAAGGGTTTGCAGAGCAACAGGGCCTTCAGGAGGCACCTTAAGAATAGAGAGTTAATTTATGGTTTACTTACAGAGGTCTCAGTCAGGGAGAACCTACCTGAAACCCAGGCAGCCTCTCTGCTTCTGCTGTGAATCAGGTGTATTGCTTCACTGGCATACAGGAAAGTGACTGAAGATGAGAACATACAAGATGTTTTGTAACCTTGTGCCAAGCACAAAGTTTGTCAAATGTCATTCAGTGTCATTTGGTGCCACAGACATCCATGGAAGAGAGGTGACTCTCTAATATGAATGAAGCCTTCTAAACTTTAAACTTAAGACTGTTTGTTGGTTTGCTTTTGTTGAAGGAGGAGGGAGGGATGGAACCAAACAAAAACTAACTGAGGTAGAAATTGTGTAAGCTCAGGTAGTAAAGCAGACAATTTTTTGATAGAAGCATAAATATAAAAGCCAAATGATACAAATTGCTGATCCTTTAAACATTGACATGGGAAAAGCAATTAAAAGCTATGAAGATGAAAAAATCCAACTTCTACTTTATGTCAGACTGCAATGTCACACATTAGAGAGGGTAACCTGGGGTCTTCCCTTACACATATGAAGTAGTCCCAGCTACTCTGTGTAACAGACAGTGATGCCCACAGAATTCTCATTTTGTGATTACAAGCATGGCTTTGCCCTCCTGTGCTTGTCTTGGTTAAGGATGTAGGGAATGGATTTCACCTACAACTCCATCATGTTAAACCCACTTCTTTAAGTAAGAACAGTTCTGGTAACAAAATAATCTTTGACAGAAGAAGGTAAACATGGAGAAACATAAACTAGAAATCAAGTACTTAAATTCTGTGATGCTGAATGACTTTGACCATGGGTCTTGATATTAAGGCTCAAATATTAAGCCTGGTATTAAACTCAGATTGAAGGCAATGAGAGTTTTGTCGGAGCATACTTGATTTGAAATCCTACTTGAAGAAAAAAAAAATGGATTGGATTATTGTACATTCTGCTTCTGCTGAGAGGTCTCTGAGCACTGGAGCCACCTGCAGTACTGGGGTATCCTGGCTCTTGCCCACTCCTGTCATTACAGGGGCATAACTCATCCAGAGAGGAAGATGTCTTTAAATCCCCAAGATGATTGGCACAGCACACACAAGAGGAAATCTCAGTGCACAGCCAATGCCAGGTAATGAAGGATCCTCTGTGGGAGTTGGTTAGTAGTGCCAATGTTTGATATTTGTCGTAACAACCACCGACTGTTTTGTTTTTTGTTCTAACAATGTGAATTATGCATTAAACATTAATACAAGTGAGTGTACTTTCTTTTGATCTTCAAGCATAATCATTTCTAATGAGAGCTTATACATGAGCATTGAAACAAATCCCTGAGTCATGTGAATTTACATTGGTTTTACTCTGTGGGAAAGATCCCACATGAGTTACTCATGTCTGTAAAACATAACATACTTAGAAGAAAAAAATGAGCTTCCATTTGTCTGTTGGAACATAAATATCTGCGTAGACATTTGGCTTATGCCCTAGCAGTAATGAAACATTAAAAAGCTAATTTATCAGAGATCAGGATTGAGGGTGGGGCCCTCAACTAATGCAAGATCCAAGTCTGCTCAGAATAAGCTCACCTCGTAGTTTCTACCATCTGGTTTTTTACAAGAGTTGAGTATAGAATCATAGGAATTTAAACTAGCTCTAAGTAAAGGGATCAGAATTTGGCTTGCTTGATAGAGGTAAAAGTTGCCAAAGTGCCATCACCAAGTTATAATATGCCAGTCCATGGCAGGCACACTGTGCAGTGCTAAGTGGCACCTCTCCAAATGCCCTTGACAGCCAGTGCAGACCAGACCCACTGTAGAACCTGCTTAGCCATGTTTAATATCTCCGCTTCTTAAAACAACAGTCACAAATGGTGCATTCCATAAAAACATAAACACTGTGGATTGTGCAACTGCCAAGACAGTTATTTAAAATGCAAACAGAATTTAAGCCCTTTCCCCTTTGACACGCTGCACAAATACTAAACCAACAAGCGAATAACAGTCTGCACTTCAGCAGCCGTGCTGTGTGTGCAAGGGACAGGCAGCACACTGCAGAAAGTACAGGTGCAAAACAGGACATGATGGCCCTCATTCCTGGGGGTGCAGGTAGTCACTACAAGATTTCCAGAATGCCTCTTGCCTTTCCAAACAGACTTCAATGCCAAAGGTTGCAGGAGGTGGCTGTCAAGAAGGTATTATGTTTAATGGCAGATAGGCTCTATCTATGATTAAGGTCATATCTCAGGAATTCTCAAAAGCCCATTAATGTATTTTATTCTTAATGTGTAAGTGCTAAAGGAGTCCTGGAAGCCAGAAATCCAGGATTACCCCACATAATTCAATGTTTTCACAGGAGGCTATAGTCATGCTCTCTCCTGCTTTCCTTTTCTTGCCTGAATAACCTTAAATGCTGATGGTAGAGCTTCAAAAGGAGAGTGGAAGCAGCCTATGCATATAATAGTTTATAGACTGGAAGAAGAGCAAACACAAAACCTTTCATCCCTGAACTTGAATTCTCCAAGTGCTTTGTTTTATATAACGACAGAGGTACTGATACTCTTGCAGTAGAGAAGAAAGCACCCAAGACACTCCAATATGGAACCCAAACACTGTTTGCATTAATTACCTTGCCCAAGGTTGCACAACTTCACCTGTCATGTTAAGTTAAAAGATGGATAGGTCAGTATTGCGTCTTAAATAATTTTGAATAGAAGGACCTCAGTTCCATCTAGACCCTGCTTGAAGCGCATAGACATTATGCAGCTTTAAAAGTTCGGTGAGTCTTCTGACTTTTCAGAATGCGTCAGTACATCCCCAGGCACACACAGAAAGCTGTGCTTGCAAAGATGGGATAGATACAGGTATAAAATGGTGCACAGAAGCATGTAGGGAGGCCTCTCTAAGCATCAGCCAGGGTGACAAAGCATGCTGGCCCATGGGTTCCCAGGCTGTATTCACAGCCCAGGAATGCCTGCTGGAAACACTCCCCTGTAATTTAGCTCATTTGGTGTGCATTAAAGATGCTCATTTCTAGACCCCTAAGTGAAATGTGATACTGAGCTCATTCTTCCTCTTACACCAGCAGGCCTCAGCAGATGGCCAAGAGGCAGATGGGAAGGAGAGAACACCAGTTTTAATCCAGTTGTTTGTGATGGAAAACTATGAGAAAAGTGAAAAGATCTTATTCCGCAGACCAAGGCATTTACTTATATTTAACTGCCTAACCTCAGTCAAAGCCCTGAATTCCATTACTCTAGATGAATGGTTATGGTATGGTGAAGTCTTATTTGGTAATTACCTGGTCAGAGCCACAGACTAGAAACAAGATACACAGCCAGTGAAAGCCCAGTAGAGTCATACCAGTTTATACTATCTGATAATCCAATCTTCAATTTTGAATTAAAAATTTGAGAAGTTGTATTTTTCCATGGCATTTTGGTCATATTATACAGGGAAAAAAAAAATGTAAGAAAATAAAAAATAAAACTTGTAGCTCTTTATATAACCAAGACAGAAGCAGAACCGATGTGAAATCTTTAGCAGTGAAATTCTATATCCAAATTGTTAGGTATTAGGTGTTGGTGCCATGTGGATTACTGCTTAAGTTTAGGGCAGCAAGGTAAGCTCATTTGCTCTCCTCTGTCTTCTCAGCCACCAGTTAGGCTGCAACCTTCCCATCCTCCAGGGAGAGGGAGAGAAGTTACACAATGGGTGTTTTTCCATGGGTGGATGTCTAAATGTGAAGGGAAACAATTGAATTTTAATGACAATTTTGAGACTCTTGAAGTTAATTTCTGGGCAGTGCAGAAATTAGTGGGGCTTGCTGCTGCCAAGAGCTGCATGTTCTCCTCTGCTTTTGATGTTAGTAGGACTACAGGTCTCAGCTTTTGGCAGAAGTAACTCCCAAAATAGTAAGTCCTTCTCTCTTGCCTTCTCTCTTAAGGGAAGTCCAGAGACCTGCTGCTGTCAGACCCAACCAAGTGTCAGTGTAGAGCAATGGCTACAAAAACCAGGGTAACTGCACCAGATTGACACTCCCAGAGATGTGTTCTCATTAGGTATTTACAGCATAGTAGCATTATCTGGGTGGAATGGTAAATTTGTTAGGTGCTGCACAAAGCATTTAACCGGAAAAAGTTCTTCCATCCAAAAGCTCTACAAAAATGATTGCGGAAGGAGAGTGGCAAACAAAGGGATATCCTGGGAAAAAAAAGTACCAGTGATTGCAGCAAAGGCAGCCAGCTATGAAGGCTTTTCCTACACACAGGGTAATGATAATTCTGCCAAGGAGGCAAGTTACTTCCTTTTTAGCTATGCTATTTCCACTCCATTACTGCATCATGGTTTGTTAATAGCTTATAAATGTCAAGTTTAAAAAGCTTTAGGAACTTTGTCATACCTGAGACAATATGTACCAATTTATCAATTTCTATAAAAATATATGATCCAATCAGTTTTGGGGTTGTAGTTGTCAGGGGTAGGGTTTTTAAATGCCATTAATAAAGAAGGGATAATTTTGGTCTTGTTTTTGCCTTCTTAGAAGATTCAGAAAGGAATAAAAAGGATAGTCCTAAAATCTGCATGTATCTACTTGTAGATAGTGAAGTAGAAAATAAAAAATGCTGCAAAATAGTGCCAATCATTTAATCTGGTCTGTAGTTGGATGATAAGAGTGTCACTCATTTTCACCAAAGGCACGAGTCCCACTACAGAGGACTGTCTTTTCAATTTTGGGCTATGCAATTATAGCCCCAAACAGGTCATGGAAGGGATCAGCCTTCCATGTTACCCCTCTGGTCAGATGGCAGCTCCAGCCAAAAGGAAAGAAGAAAAGAGGACAGCCATAGCCACCTGGCGCTCCCTTTTTGCACAGCAAAAAGCAGGCAGAGGAGGAGGGACCTGGTATCCAGCCATGTGTGACAGGACTTACAAGCCACGCTGCCAAGCTGGAGCTCATCCTCTGAATGGGATTCTGCCAGGGAGGGCACAGAGAAGGTAACATTGGGGAGCTGCTTCCCTTGCAAAGATCTCTGTGTCCCCATTTAGCCTCTCCCATGAGATGGCCAAACATGCCTCTTACTCGACAGCAAATTTTCAGCCTGGTGTTGAGTATGTTACTGTGTCCACCAGCCTGCTACAAGGTGTATATAAAACATCGTGGCTTAAATGTTCCTGAAGTTCTCTCGCATTGCAACCAGTTCTCGTTTCAGTTACAGGAGAATTAAAAGAAACATTAGGGAGACTCATTACTGACTGATACAAAACCATTTTTTTCCTAACACATTTTTATATACAGTACCCAGAGTTAAGCCATGTTCATTATTTCCTTCTACTTATTTCTCCAAGGGTGATTTTACTTAGAGCAAAGTTTTGTGTTGTGCTACCAGACACTATGGTACAGTTCATTACTTTAGAACAATTCCACTAGTTTAGAAACTCCACCATAATGTTTTGCCACTAGATTTCTGATGAGAAATAGAGGCACTAGCTCTCAAACGACCCTTCTTAGTCCTTACGGAGCCTTCCTGAGAAGCTGTGTTATGCTTGTCAGGCTTGCACACACAGCTGAGTCTCTGTGCTCCTGCTCTGAACCCTTGGGACGTGGGTGCTCAGTTAAGACTACAGAAAAAGGGAAAGCATAGTCACAATCAACAGTCAATCATTTTAATGGCTGTTAATGTAAAAACATATTTCTAACCTTACTACAGCCAGATATGTGGTAGGAGACAGGGTTTTGCATGAACCAATTTCTTTTTTAACTCTTGTATGAGTAATGATTTTTGAGAGGTTCGTGCAGTAACGTTCAGTTGTTACAAGACTGTTGTTTCAAACTTCTACCTGTGTAGATGGGATATCACATTTCTGTCTAAGTTACCAAAACCACTCAGAGTTAACATCCAGAAACAGTTCCCTCTATTCCAGCAGTAGTTGCCCCTTCTAGGGCTAGTTCTTTAGGTGCAAGTCCAATAGAAATGGCTCTTCACTATTTTCCACTACAGCTAAGGTTTTCTGCCTCAGCTTTTATGCTGCTGTGAGCATGTACAAGATGGGATGCTAGTTTTCATCCCCCTGCCCCTCAATCCAGGAAATGCTATGCAAAAGTAATTCCATCTGATTTCACATAATTCTGCTCTTGCACTTAGAAATACAGGAGTTGACAGTCAAGAAGTTCTTTGGGTACTGGAAAGATTAACAGGTCTTCCAATCCTCATACAGGCAACCACAAGGTACAAGCTTTTTAGATATTTGATGAATGAAGGGTTGCCCCTAAATAAAAGCATGTCACAAAGCTCTAGAGGAAATTGTTGAAACAAGGTTTTAGGAGTTTGTGAAGGCACCGTGAAATGAATGCACTTTACGAGGCTACAGCATGTCTGTAGAAGGTATATGCAGCCTGCTCTGTATTCCTAAAATGATCACCAATATATCATTGGGAACTTGGGCTTCTGAGAGTCATTTCTCTCCTGTGCCTCAGTTCCCTTCCATGAAAGTCGGGATTGTGTCTTTGGTGCCCCTTGGATGAACAGAACAAGTTCACCTGTTAAATGTCAAGTGTTACAATCAATCACAGGTTTATCACATCTTTTCTACCCAACCATTTAAAACTATTACTATCAAAATAAGCCACTCAAAATTTAGTAAAGATTGCAGAAGTCTCAGACTGTGGAACATGAATCTCAGTGATTTCAATGGATGTTATGCCAGCCTCAGAGATAAGATTAGGTTTAATTTGATTTGAATGATCCCACCACTCCAATGACAAATTATTTGTTCTGCATTTTCTGTTCATTCAGGAAAAATCTATGCTGGTCCTATCACAGTCCCTCAGCTATTGTTCTCCCTCACATTGAATATTTTCTTATGAATGCTGCTTGCTGCCTAACAAACAACTGAAAAAACTTCGGATCCCAGCTCTATGGTCTAATTTATTGTATGCTTGCCCTCTTAAAGAATTTTTATTTTGAGATATTGATGAAAGTTTACTTGCCAGGCAATCAGGAAAGGAACTGAGATATAATCCAGTCATTATAGTCACTCTCACTTACATGGGTCTACTACAGATGATCCCTTCTTACATAAATGCAGTTATGCTTTAAGGAAGGTTAGATGCTACATTTTCAGTAATTTCTGTCTTCGGCTGAGACAGATAACGTTGGATGCATGGTGTTCCTCTTTTATGTGGCACTTCCTTTAAAGCAAGTTTGTCCCCTTGAGTAAATTTTTCCTTGGCTGTAATGTGGTGTGTATATATATATATATATATACACACACACACATCTGTATCTGTCATAGATATCTATATTTATCTATCACACTTACTCCACTGCAAGATGTTATTACAGACTGGAAGAAGAAAAACAAAAAGGATAAAGTACTCAATGTTTAAGAGAAATTGGTATCACTGAATTTAGAAGCATAAATTCCATATTTTTTTTTGCACCCCAATATACCACCCACCCCAACAGCACCTGATCAGTAGCAGTTCATGTATGTGTGTAGCTGCAAAATCTCTTGATATCCAAGTGTCACTGGAAACCGTTACTGGATTACAGTATTTTTTTTTGACATACATAAAAGATTCAATCAGCCTAAAAGTATTTAACACTTTGTAGAAAGACATGTTATGAAGAACTCCAAGTGTCTTTTGAACATGGAGGAGTCACCACTCTGTATCCTACTAAAATGCATACTACTTCCAACATTTTTCAAGTAGACAGAATGAATATGGAGGGAGGAGGGAAGAAAATGGTTCAGAGAAAATTCAAGTTAGAAAGAGAAAAAAAAATTTCTTATTTATAGTTCAGAAATCTGTACTATTTTAATTTCTCCTTTAAAAACTGTTTCAAGTTATAAATTGCAAGCTTGTTTCAGATATCTCGCTCTTCTTGTGTGAATACAAAAATATGAAAGAATAAGGTAGAAAAAGATATTAAATAGTGTTTAATTTGTTCAGAAAGCATTGAGTGATAAGCATCTGCACAGAGTTACATAGCTCAGTTCTACTTGAAAATTTTCCTAACTGGAAGAAAATGTGCAAATTCCTCACCCATTTTAACAGCCGTCATAAATGGATGTTAAACTTAGCAGCAGCAGTTCATTGGCAGCTTCCCAAGACTGGCATCAATGTAAGAATTTGTATTTGATATGAATGAAAAAAAAATATTGTTAGTGCTGTATTTGAATGAAGGTTTGAAATAGTTAAATGCAAAACACTACAGATGCCACTCATGGACATGATAACTATTTCAGGGGAGAGGGAAGATGGCAAACTTCCTACTGCATGAAAAATGCAGAAAAATATAGAAGAATTAAGTAGAAATATTTGAAGAAATTAAGGCCTGGAACTACAGCTTTGAGCAAAGAAGATGATGTCAGTTCTGTGTATTTTTGCCCAAGGAAACCAAAATGCTGGCTGGGATTTCTGAGCATTTCCACAACCCAAGCAGTAAGAGGAAGCTATTCAAAGTCAAAAGAGTTTCAGTGTTAACTGCAATGAAAAGACCAGAGCCTTTATCTTAATCATTACTTAGAATCAACTGATACTGATGTATCATATTTTCTCTCTCCGTGTTTAGAGCCAGAGCCACTTACACATTACTGATGTATTTTCAAAATCCCACACATGGGCAACAACATGCAATTCTTGCAAATATTTTGAGGGAAGGGATTGCCTGTATGTTGCCAGTGCTGTACTTCAGGGTCATGAGTCACTAAGAAAATATGGAAAAATATTTATTTTTGTGCTTTGAATAAGAAGTCTTTTGTGACTGAATATAAACGTGGGGAAGTAGTTTCTAAGTTTGTTATTACTACTCTCTTTATTAAAAATGACAGATTTTGAAACAGTTGAAATACTTAGATGGAAACATGCCATTATCTCCAGTATTTTCTGCAAATGTTCAGTCAAAATCCTAATTGTACTCCTATCCAATATGATGAAATGACCTCTGTCTCTCTCCATACTTGACATAGCAGTAAGTAAAAAGAAAAAATCTAAATACTATTTATTTAGCAACTGAATCTTAGCCAAGGTGAACTTCTATTTACTATGATTAGTGGTAACTTTACACATATAGTAAGCATGTAAGGCACTTGTAACTTTTGAAAGCCTGAGATCTGTATTTTCCTGTAGGCTCTTTTAATTTTGTTAGGTATATACCAACAGAAATAAACACATACAGGAAAAAAAAATGTTACGGCTGAAATAAGCAAATAAAAGAAAATAAATACAATATTAAAGTTGCTAATGCTTTATTCTCAACAAAATTTGTAGAGTTATGTGCTCTCTTTTCCCTTCTAGCAACATGTAATTCTCTGCAGGGATGTCAAGGGGACCATTCTCTTCATTTTCCTAAAGTTAGCAAGCCAACATCTGCTAAATGCAGCACATCATGCTGTTTACCTCTGTTGTAAACTTGAAGTTTTCCATTTAAGAACTGTATAAATGAACCAGTATTCATTCACACCTATCCCTAGAAATATCCATTACAAAGCAGAGAATGCTCATGTTTAATCTCCTCCTTATTCTGATTTTATGCCATATTCCTCTGCACTGATGCTGTTTGGAATTGCTCTGGATATATTAACAAATGCAAGGAAAGTAAAACCAAAAACAATGGGCATTTCCCCCTCATTTTCTACAAGTATTTATTGACAGATAAAGATGATAAAAATCCGGAGGTAAATGGTCTTGCCTGACATGTCCTTTAAACTCAGTAGTCTAACAAACTGCTATAAAACAGAAGTTTTGTCCCTTGCTCCAAAGATGACAAAATCCCAAACTATACATTTGCTTCCTAAAATTCTTTATTTATTAGTTTATATTTAATAACTTATATTTGCAATATTTAATAACATATTTGATGGCTGAATGTCTGTTTTGATTTTTCAAAATGTATATACATTTCTCATCTGCTGAAAGGAAATATGCCTACATCAGCAAAGAGCACAGGTAAAAAGAAAAGACTAACATGAAAAATGCAAACACCCTTTCTTTAGTGAATGCTTTTGGATTAGAAAATAATTTTTCTCATGCTGTAGCAGAAACCTTTTATTTGAATGAGCACCCACTAACATCACTTGTCCCTCTGTCATCATTACTTAGACAGAATCAGCCTTTGTTGATCACACAGAACATTCTCTAAAATCCATTTTTCCAATCAGGTTTTTATTCTCCTTCTCATTCATCTGCTTTTATTTAGTTTTGAGCACAATTACAGCTGTACTTGGCTTAACTTGTGGCAGTAGGGCATTTGCAGAAGCTGTTGCTCTCAGTAACATTGGCTACTGCTGATTACAGCATTGCTTAAGGCAGATTCCTTGTTCTCAATGGCATTGAACATTTTTACCTGGATATTGCAACACCACATTATGAGCACTAAGATATAAACAGAACAGTAAGCAGTGCTGCTGGCCTCTGGATTTAAACAATAAGCCAGTAGACTTGTGTGTGGAGACACAGCTAGAAAATTGAGCTATCACCCATGTATGTGGTGCAATGTCTGTATCTTTCCCTAATTTGCTACTGACCATTTATTACATTCAACTCTGAATCATGATCCTAAACAATAAAGGTCAGAGTTTTCATGGACATCTTCTGTGTTTGAGTTGCCACCTTGAAATAGCTAAGGCTGTGTTTTACTGTTGCAAGGTTACCAGATTTCTCACTGGGACTGTATGCATTCAACATCAGAAAAAATAAAGCTAGAACAGGCCTCACATCACCTCAAATCAAACCCCATTTCATTGGAAAAATAGGTTTAACCTCTGCCAGAAGGATGGGCTGATCCCTGTAAGTGTATTCACATTAAAAATCTTCCTCTAGAACATTTGTTTACTCAAACCCAATCTGATCACACCTCATTTCTCAACTTTGTTGAATACCAGAAAAAAAATTATACAAATTCTGGAAATTTAGCACATCATAATAAACATTTATGGTATCTTTATATAATACAAAACTACTGCAAATACAATATTTTCTTAAATAATTTTATAGGACCTCTACCTATGTAAAAACAGCAAATATTTGTGGACACTCTCATGATTACAATAATTAGATTCATGCAGCTTTTCAGCAAATGCTAAAGTGCTACAGTCATCCATGATATCCTGGTTATAAAGGTGGGAGCACAGCAGCTCTGTTAGGGAAACATGTTGGAGTTCAGGACTCTGACCTGGCTCTGTCTGTGAGCTGCTGTGATCTACTCCAACACACCATATCTAAACTTCCTTTCTCACATCAGCTTTCCTAATGCCTAACTCACCCAAATAAAGTGTTTTCCTACTTTTGTGTATTGGGAAGAGAGGTGAGAATCTTGTGATAACAGATATTTGTGAAGTTATTTGGGATATCTTAGTGCAAGGAAAAATAAGCTTGTATTTCTCTAACATTTAATAATGATTAAGAGTGGGGATAAGAGGGGCTAAGACTACTGCATATTATACCAAATAAAGATGATTTCTTTTTCTAAGGAAGTTTTGGTATTATTGTCACTACTGAACCACGCTGCGATCTCCCATTAGCCACATTAAACCTGTCATTTAAGCTGTGGTGCTGGCTATGAAGACAGTCCATCTACTTTGAAATTAAGCCCAAACTTGTTTAACTCCTGACAACATTTTACCATAGCCCTATCAAGCAAACATGAAAAACAGCAAAAAGAAAATTATACCAACAAAGCCATTCTGCGATCGTGCATCCCAAACCAATATGTGTGCGCTAAAATCTAGCATTCAGAAAACCTTTATCTCTGACACCTACTGCCTCATCTCATTACGACATGTTCACCAATTATTATTATTTTCTTCCCTTTCCCACCAGAAAGGGCACAAAGGACGTTTGTTCCCCAGAACGCGTTTAAATGGTGAAAGGGGCGCCCGGTCCCCCGGTGCTGTGGCCCCAGGAGCCTCTTCTGCCTCAGCATCGCTGCGAGCACGGCCCGGCTCCAGCACCCCATACCGTCCCTTGCACAAGCAGACAACGCGGCGGGATTTGGGGAATAGCTCTTAGCCCTGGGAAGGGACCCCCACCCTCTTTCCTTGCTCAGACATCCACTTATTGTAATTCCTCGGCTTTCGGCAACTTTGCTCCGCACCAGCAACCCCCCTGGAAACTTCGAGGAGAACAAAGGGGCAAAGAACAAAGAGCCGGGGAGGGGTAGGAAAGGGAGGGAAGGGGGAGCTCCCTCCTTTCGAGTCAGGCCGGAGACCCTCCCCTCCTGAGTCAGCCCTGCCCGCCCGCCACGGAGCCCCGGCCCCGGCGACTGCAGAGCGGGGACTCCCCGGGGTGGTCGTGGGCGCTCCCCCTGGGCTCTGAGCCCCCACACAGACCCTGCCGGGGCTTGCTCGGGGCCTGGCTGGTGCTCGACCGCGCCGCGCCCGCTCCTGCCTTGCCCTCAGCGGTGAGGTAAGCTGAGGCTGCCCCACTACCCCCGCACACGGCAGTGCCTTCCCGGCCGCACAGCCCTGTCCCATCGAGGGCCCGCACCGAGCATCCTCGGCAGCGTCCCCCGCAGGGGCCGGAGGCGACCCGTTCCGCAGGAGAGCAACACGTGTCCACCCCACAGCCGCGGTCCCAGAGCCGGGGCCGATCCGCGGGAGGGGCTTTTGGGGACAGCTTGGAAACAGCGAGCAAGAAACCAAGGCGAGGCAGCGGTCCCGTTTCGCTGCGGCGGTCCCGCTCCCCTCACAGCAATGTTAAACTTTTGCCGAAGTATGCTACGCGCCCCTTTTTTGATGGTCCGCTTCCCTCACATCCCGTCTTACCGAAAGCGACCCTCTGGCAAGCGTCCTGCTTCCTCTGCTATCAGTTAAACAACCTTGAAGAGCTGCAGGAGCCCTCGTTACCTGTTGCTATGAGGCCCCTGCCCTCTTATCGAGGGATGAGGGTAATTAAATCTGTTTTCATGGTGTGGTCATACTGTGCTGGCCGTGGGAGGTGTAAACCCCTTGCGGCTGCGGGCAGGGAGCAAGGGGAGAGGGGAAGGTTTGAACAGGACAGCCGTGCCCGGCGTCGCTGCCGAAGCTCAGAGCGAAGCCAGCGGGGCAGGGAGAGCCAAACCCCGGGCAGGGCAGCAATCCTGTCATTAGGGACCACAAGCACTAAGTACCATCCTGCAACTACCTCTTAGAGAACAGCAGAGAATTATCATTATTCTTCTCGGGCAGGCATTTCCAATTTGGAGTTAATTGACGCGGTTCTTCATTTGAATAATGACCAAAAAAAAGCCGAGCTCTACCTGAGAAACTTTAGAGGTTTTTCTTTTTCCCCCCTCCTCCTTTTTTTTTTTTTTAATTTCAGATAGAAGTGAGCTAACAAAACCTCGCTTTCCTGAAGGTGAAATTAATCTAGTCCTTCATTGGGAGCGGGAACAAGCCGCGAGCCCGGTACTGAGGTGGGGTGCGGGTGGCCTTGGGATGCAGTCCAGGAGCGGTTCTGAGTTCAAACCGAGCTGGACTCCCCTGAACCAGTCCCGCCATTCCCACATCCCGAGGGGGAAGAGCCCCCTCGTCCCGCAAGCGTCTGCAGTGAGCATCCCTCAGGAGAGAAATCCGAGAATGGTGGAGAATGGCACAAACTGTTTAAAAACCTGAGGCTAGTGACTGAGGAGCGTGAGGCAGAGCTGGAACATGCGTTTGCGTGAAACGCTGCCCTGGGAACGGGAGGAAAACTTGAGCGCAGTCTGTGCCCTGAGTTAACTAATGCCAATTACTTGTCTCCATAAAAACGGTTTCGCATATGGTTACAGCTGAGGAAATACGAGAAGCTGATGAGTCTGTTTTGGTTATGATTTAATCAAATAAATTAAAGGAGAAGGGTGAGGATACGCCCAATCTGTGACTTAAAAAAAATAGAATGAGTTTTTTGGGACGCTCTCTGTCCAAAGCCTTTCCTGTTGTACAGAGCAAAGCGAGGCTCTTGGAGTCCACTCATCTCATTACTGCTGGGTGTTTGGGGTTTCTCTTTTCCTCCCAATGGAGTAACCTTTCATAAACAATTGCAATTTCGGGGGGGAAAAAGTGAGTAGGTGCCAAACCAAGCTGGGGGTGGGGCAGAATTTTGCGTTTTAAGCAATTTAGCAGACAGCAATTCTGCTTACAGCAGAGAGGTAGGTGGATACTTGAAAACATCTTCCACTAGGATGTCCTACTTTGGCAATTCTAATTAAAACAAGGTTTAAAAGATGCAAAGAAAGAGCAAGCCTCTTGCTTTATTTCCAATGGGCGTGGGGGATACCGACAGGCACAAAGAGTGCTTCCAGCTTGTTCTAACGTGCACCTTTGTTTAAAAGAAAAAAAAAACAATCAAGCCCGTCCTCTGATTTCAGCTAATGTATTTTTAACTGGATTTCTTTCCTCTGCTTTGTGTGATCTGATACCTACCGTGTAGCCCTGGCCCACTTTCAGCCCTGCGGGTGCCATGTATTGTGTGCGTGTCTGAAAGAAAAGGAACAAGTCTTCCATCTCACACTTTTGCCCTGTACCTGTGCTTGGGAATTGAATCGTGTCCAAGCTAGTGGTCAGCAAAACCCGCATCCTATTCTCCTTCTCGCTGCCTAGCCCGAGAGGAGTCGCGACTTTGTAGGTGCAGCCTGGCTGTGGTGGCTGTGACCGTCCAGCACCTCGGATCAATAAAGCAGCCAGTTTTCTGACGTTTCTTTTCCACGGCTGCTTATTGAAAAGGAGCCTTTACTGCCACCTATAAATAGCACTGCATCCAAGTCAATGTTTTTTTAAATTTTTTTTCTCTCTACATAAAGTAGCAAAGTTCTAACCAAGATACCACAAGTTCTCCTTGCCGCTCAGCGAGGGCTCGATCCGGAGGGGCTGCGCTGAGGGTCCTGGCTCCAAAGGCGGCTGCGCTGCCGCCTCCAAAAGGAGCGGAGGCTTCGGCGGAACCAGCCCCAGTCCCGCACCGGCCGCCTTTGAACTTTGTTCCCAGGCATGGGAAGGAGAGCAGCGAATACCGATACTCACCGTGCTCTTTGGCTTTCCAGATGTAACTGCGTGTCTCTCTCTTCTTTGTGTATAAATGAGCAGAGGTTACATCCCGGGCACGCGGTATAATGCCCTGGATAACCCCGACCCTGTCTGTTAATTTAATGCTACGCTAACCTCAGAGTGTGTGATTGGAGCTTGAGTGTTGGCTCAGAAAAGCGCCTCTCCACGCTGGAAACAAATTCGCATTCTCTCTCCACACCCACCCCCTTTCCACGCGGAATCTCCCAGCCCTGCATTCCTGCACAAACCAGGACACCTACCTTTCCGAGAGCCAGGTTCCCTAGCACAGCTTGCATTTTTTGCCCGCTCTGGAAACAACTGTGCAATTCCCCAGACCCACGTGCCGTGCCCTGCCTGCTGCGTGGGGCTTGGATTCACGCACTGTGCCTCTCCGAGGTCTGGCACTGCCGGGAAAGCGCCGAGACCTCGCGCAGGGGAAGGAAGGAGCTGCCTGTCGCCTCCCGTGCCCCTGGCTGCCCCTTCGCTGTGGAAGGGGCGGCGGGGGCGAGGGGCCGAGGCTCTCTCTCTTCTCCAAAATCGCACACTTAGCCCACGGGACTGGGCTGCTTTGCAGCCGCTTTCTACCTGCCTGCACAGCGGGCTGGGAGCTGACGGACATTGCTGTACGCGGAGCGATCAAACCCCCTCATCCCCTCGTGATCTCTCTCTCTCTATTTATTTATTTATTTTTCATTCCCTTTCAATTTCCCCAAATGAGGTTTGATGAATACAGCTCGTTGCCCGCGTTGATACCAGGGTAATAATTGTCAGGGGTCTGAGCGCTCCAGGAAAAGGAAAGCGGAGGAAGAGGGAGGGATACAACCTCCGCTACCTCGCTGTTACTAATTCCCAGCCGGTTCGGACTCAGGGGACAAGGCGATCGCTTAACAAACCCTCCTCCTCCTCCTCTCCTTTCACCACTCCTTCCTTCCTTCCTCTTCGCTAGCACATTTTCTCCCCCGCATTTGCCCACGTTTCATTCCTCCTCTTCACGAGGACTAAACCGTGCAAACTCAAACTAAAAAGAAAAAAAAGGGGGGGAAGGAAAGGTAGGTGGGAAGGATACAGGAAGGGAATAAAAAATATAAGAAAGGGGAGGGAGGAGAAAAAGGACAGAAAGTGTCTGTGCCTGATCGCTGACCATCTGTGCAAAAGGTGATCGTTGTTAGCTACTCACATGGCTGGTGGCAGAGCAGCTCTTAGCAATTAATAAGTCTCTCAGCTTGAGCTCTTCTTTCCGCTTTTGGATGGCAGCGCTCTCTGCGTGGCTCGCTCTCACTCGCGCGCGCACACACAAACCCGATCAGATGCTTCAGGACCGGCCACTTTGCGAGGGCAACAACACGGGAGGGTTTGTATTACTCCAGGTTCGTGTGTGTAGCCTATAAATAGCGAACTTTTTGATGGAATCAGCTAACAAATGAGAGAAGAAGGCGTAATTTTGCGCAGGGAGCCCCCCTTTCTCTTTGCAAGATTAAAACCCCCCAGGCAGCAGACAGAGCTAAAGTTGTGGGTGTGTAGAAAGGCATTTCACTTTATTATGATCGTGTGCGAGATTTGTTTGTTTATTTTGGGATTTTTCTTGTTCCTCCCCCCATCGCCACCCTCCACCACCAACCTATACATTACATCCTCCTCCCTGTCTTCCTAGCTAGGGGCAGGAACTGACCCGTATTAGCATCGACTTTAATTTCAAGTTGGGAACACATGGCGCATTTGAGATTTTTGTCTAGGTGGTGGAGCCTGTTGTTGTTTTGGTTTGCTTTTTTTTTTTTTCTTTCGGGAGGTGGGGGGAAAGATACCGTGTGGAAGTGCAGGAGGCGGGCAGGCAGGCTTCCCTGAACGTGCTCTCATTTTGAAAGCAAGTGAAGAACAGAGAGAAAACAGGTCGGAATTATTGGGGGGAGTGGGAGGAGGGAAGAAGGCGGTACTTTTGTAGGGACGAAGTGTGTGACTGGGGCTTTGGGTCAGCCACGGAGCGATGGCCCCACTCGAGAGAAAGCGCCTCGACACACGTGGCTGTGGGGGTTCCGCGGTGCGGCCCCCGTCACCGCTGTCCCGCCCTGCGCAGCGGAGCCCTGGGCACGCGTGAGCGCCGCGGGAACCTCGTCCTTGCGGGCACCTGGGGGCCCGGCCCTTCATGGGGGGGCAGCGGGTCTGGCCCGACGGCTCGGGCCCGGGGAGAAACCCCTGCTCCAGAGCCCACCCCGGGCTTCTTCGGGGCCGGCTCTCCGCACCGTCTTCCCTCCCGCTCGTGTTTTGTCGGAGGTCTGAGCGGTACCGGCACGCTCGGCATCCCCCGGTAACGACAGCCCCCTGTCCCCAGAGGACATTGATTTGCGGGAAGCTTAAGGCTGGGCCCTGTCAGCAAAGGGGCTGCCGCTGATAAGGATCCCACCGCGGCAGCTATGAAGAGGTTTTCTCCCCTGACAGGTGCCTGACAGGGCTGGCCGGGAAGAACTGCTGACCTGTCTAAAGAAATATATCCGCGTCTCCCGGAATGGCAGGACAGATGGTGCCCGTTCGCACCGCGGCGACTTCTCTCGATGGCACACACCGAGCGGAGCTGATGAGTGGTTTGTTTTTATGGCAGGGAGGTAGCGATGCCCTCGGACATCCCGTGGCAAGGGCTTGATGGGAAATGTCGCCTCCTGTACAGGCGCGGGTGCCACTGACACGCGTACTGGGAGGGCAGGGGGGCAGCGGCACCGCTCCCTCCCACTCCTGCCCCGTCCCCGCGTACATGACCTTCCTCAGGATCGCCGAGGAAAGGGGCTTTCGGCACCCGTGCCAGAGCCGCGCCCCCAGTTCCTCCAAACTGGTTCTAAAGGTCTCTCCCCGCTCGCCCCCACGCCCCTCGGCGTGGCCGGGCTGACGCTGCCTTTGTGTCGCCCGCGGGGAGCAGGAGCCCGTGTCAGGCAGGGGCCCCTGAGCCCTCTCGATCTGAGCCGCTCTCCCTCCCGTGGCCCCGCCGGGGCAGTGCCCGGGCGCGGACACGCAGCGGCGGCACGGGCAGTCGCGGTCCCCCCGGCCCCGGTGGCGATTCTCGCTGCCGGAGCGGCGACCCCGGCAGTCAGTAGTCCCTGTCCTCTCCGCGCCCGGCTCCCGCAGCTCCCGAGTGACGCGCAGCCCGGCGCGCTGGTCCATCCACACATATTTCCAATCTCATGGCTCATAAACTATTAGCGAAGGGATTTCATTATTCACCTTCCGTATCTCACAAAGGAGAAAGGGGAAAAAAAACCCCCAAAAACCAGCAAAAAAGCCAAACCAACAAAACACGCGCTCCTGGTTACAGCAAGACCGGGCCGGGTTTAAATCCCAGCGCCTGCCCAGGCACGGGGCTCTGGGCTCGGCTCGGGGCTGGCGGCCGCGGGGGCTCCGCCGAGTTCCACCCTCCGGCGCTGGGCTCCGGCCTCCGGCCGGAGTCCCGGAAGGACTGCAGCGGTCAGCTTCGGCAGAGGGCAAAGCAAAGCAAAGCCGTGAACTGCGTTTTACCGGCCACAGAGAAAATATTCCAGAACAATAAAATCTTGGCGATAAAGGGGGTGGGGGGAGGCCAAATCTACTTGTTTTCCTTGTTTTTTTCTTTTTTTCTTGGCTCCCCACCCCCTCCCCCCTTTTTCTGCAATAAATAATACTAGGTGTTATTTAGCTCTCCATTGGAATGTGACAGATCACACTCCGGGGCATGCCGCACAAGCGCTCCGCGGAGCGAGGGCCGGAGCCCGGGGACGCGGCGGAGAGCGGGGAGGAGCGGCCGGGCGGGGGCTGCGCGGCAGCGGCACCAGGCCTGCGAGGGGCCGGGGTCAGGCCGAGCTACGGCCGGGGCAGGCAGGGACGGACGTGCGCCTCAGCAGGGCGTCTATAGAAACATAGGACCCGATACAGGGAAAGTTACTGACAGCCTGGATGAGACGAACACATGTTAATGTTAATACAGCTAACTTTGTTTCTTTCTTCCCCCCCAACCCTTTCTTTCATTTTTTTTTTTATCCTTTAAGAAATAGACTATGAAGAAGTTTAGACCACGACGTAATTATAAAAACCAATATAGAGATTTTGAAAGAGAGACCCACTTCACAATTTTATAGCGAGGAGCAAAATATTCTAGCGAAGTCTGGGGTCATCACCTACAATAGAGCAATGTTACCTCCCTGTTTAATATACATAGTGTGGGAAATGGAGGGAAAACATAGCTAGCACCTGTAGTGCCAAAGGAAAAAAAATTAAATTACTACATCATATTTTGGGGCTATTTTGCAGGACATTCTTCAAAAATAGACCCATATTTAATTATAGATCTAATGATTTTTCTCTATGCGACTGCTAGTTAATAGTAAGGAGGAAATGGGGTTTCTATCGAGTTTTTAAACGTTGCTATCTTTAAAAAAATAGTAATTTTCTTATGTGTTAATAGCCCATCTGGGACTGCAAGTGACCAACCTGGACCAACTTTTAATTAACACACTGACCTGCCGAAGAAGCAAAACTCCCTTAAAAAAAAAAAAGGTATATATATAAATACACCGCCTTATCGGCGTGACCCTGGAAACCCCAGGGCTCTCCTTGCACTTTTTGTAGGGAGGAGGCGATTTTCCAAAGGCGCGAGGAGATGCGCAAATTCAGCACCCGCCCGCCTCCCCTCCCCGGGGCCGCCGCCGCCTGCGGAGCCCCGCTCAAGCTGCGCGGCCCCGGGAAGGGAGGATGGGGTCGAAGCGGGCGGGGCATTGTGACCGGAGCCCCTGAGCAGCGTGTGCGAGGAAAAGGCCATGGTAGAAAGGTGGACGATTTGGGCTCTATGGGAAGTGAGCACCAGAGAGGGGGTGAACACAAACTCATGCGTGGATGCTACAAGCTCCAGAGCCTGTTCGGCAGCTCCCCCACACGAAGCACAAAGAGAGGTCAGCAGCCTGAAAGATGAACTCCTTTTCTTTATGCTGTTGCCTCGTCAATGCTTTGTCTTATTTTTTCTTTCATAGTTAAATTAAATATGCTTTTAAACATTTTTTTTTTCCATGTACGTATGCACTTCAGGCAGGCTGGATGCTGGAGACCGCCCCCACTCCCCAAAACTGGCACTGGAGTACCTTACTGCCGAGTTACACTTTAACTTCTCTGCAGGTAATAATTAAAGACCTTCTTTCTAAATCTCTTTCCCCCAAAGAAACACCGAGGCTCTCTTTCGCAATAGATTATATTGATCACACACACGGGCACACTCTCCTCGGAGCTGCCGTCTGTGAGCTGCTCTCAATTCTGTGCGCTCTGCGCAACTTTTCCCAGATATTCTCCCATTCTTTTTGCCGAGCTGAAAGGTTTCTTTAGGGATGCATTTCTATGAACAATTCCAAATCTCCCCAAGAGATGCTCCATGTGCAAAAGGGAACAGCCAGTCACTCAGATGCACACCTGCAAGCTTCAGCCATAAATCTGAATTTTGTCCCACAGATGCCTAATGTGTGAGTTTAAAAATAAGAGATACAGAGGGAACAAAGTCACCTGACATCAGTAATAGAGTATGCCTGTCTACTGAGAAGAACCTCAGCTGTTTTTCGGTGGTGACACTTTTCAAAGAAATTTCTTTTTTTTGTCCTAACAGATGTACTGAAAGTTTTAGGGGCTCTGAGTTACTTGAGATCACAAATTAATCTGCCAAGGAAGTGCGGCACACACCTGATATCAATGGAGGGTCAAGAGCTGGCCAGTTCCAGCTGGGCCCGCATTTGATTTACTTCAGGCTGTTAAGATGTATGCTGTAGTGTTTAGATAAGAAAAAAGGAGTCAGCAGTTTAATTTGGCAATTCTTTCTTTTTTTTCTTTTTTCTTTTTTTCCCCTCTGAAGAGAGTCGCAGTTTAAGCTGAGGAATTTGTTGCTGGTGGGATGGTTTTTAGTAGAGGTTTTTTGTCTGCATAGGGCTATCTCATCAAAAACTGTTAACACTTAACTGTGTTTCTTACTTTCCCAAGTGAGCCAGACTGTGACATGAAATTTTATGCAGCTTATCTACCTCAGGCCTGCAGCATCTCTGGCTGGTGCCTCTGCTGGAGTTCACCCCAGCCAGAGAACATGAGGCAACAGCAAAGGCAGTGATCATCACCCAGTGGGTCACACCAGCAACCCTGCTCAGTCTTGGCGGAGCCCGACCACAGCTTTCCCCTCACATCTCTCTCTTCCACAGGGCCTTGTCCCTGTGCTTCATCAGATGCTGCTGAAATATTTAAATTTTGGATTTTTTATACTGATGTACTCATACAAGCTGAGTGTGGTGGCTGCTTGTGCTTAGCTGAATTAAACTATTATATCCTGCACCTGCTGTGCCCTCTCTTACAGCCCCCAAAACTTTCGATCACAGAGAGTTAAATCACAGTAATTAAACCAGGGATGTTATCTCAGACATGTGTGTCTGTGCAGTGTAAAGAACACCTGCAATACTCCAGACCAGAGGACCATTGCACAAATGGCACCTCTCAGATGAGTGCATAGGGGAATAAGGAGCAGATCAGGATTTTTTTTTTATTCTATCCCTGGTTTTCCCTTTCCTCTTATTTTAGTTTCTCTGCACCTAAAATAGAGATGTAAGAGTTACTCACCCTATTGCCTTTCCATGAGGCAATTGGTGTCTGAAAAAGAGCCAGAAATCCTCAGAGGACATAATCTGATAATGTATATTCAAAGGTAGATGTGTTGTCATTCCCTGTATTGGGGTTGGCAAATATTTCTCAGCAGAGACTGCATTTTCTGTTGCATGTAGCTTTAGAAAAACATCATCACTTAGGCTGAAAACTGATATGCTGACTGTCTGTACTGGGCAGATTATTTTGAAAATACCTGCCAAAACAATTTGTCCATTTCCAAGAACAAGGTTATGGAAAAATAAACAGTTTTGCTCATACTAAAATGGAAACTTTTTTCCTTTGAAATGCTCTGCTGCCCTCAGGCTTTGAAGCACAGTCTCAAAATGTGACTTTTTTATTTAAAAAGTGCTTTCCCCTCTCTGTCTGAAAATTTATCTAAATGTGTCTAACTTACAAATATTAGAAACTGTGTCATGAACAGATGGCCAGCAGTGATTTCTTTTATTCTAGCAGGGAAAAGGCATTGCTAAAGCTTGGCCCTCTCTGCAAACAGAAGCTCAAGGATACAGTGGTAAGGCTAGATTTCCACTTTAATCCCCACATCCAAGTTTCCTTTGTGAACCTGAGTTTTGGTGCACAATCTGAGAGGTAGGAATCCTATCTCTCCTAAGCTCCAAGTGATTTGAAGGTTGCGTCAAAAAGAAAGGTTTCTGCATGAGTACAACACAGAGGAAAAAGCCATCCAGCCTGTCACCGAGCAGGCAATAGAAGCAGTCAAGCCAGCCAGAGAGAAAAGCTGGGACTGGTGTTTGGAGGCAGGAGCCTGGGACTGATTAGGTAAGGAGACACAGAGGTTGTGCAGAGAAAGCAGAGAGAAACTGTTCTGCTGAAGAGCCTGGAGGGCAGATAGGAGGGCAAGGCTGGAAAAATCTACTGATGTTGTCAGCCAAGAGCAAGGATGCTTAATTGCAGGATGTCCAGAGTAGCTGGGCTGAATTTCATTTGAAACATGGTGGAAATTCTGAAAGTCAAAGTGCGGAGTTTTTTTTCCACTATTTATAGCTGATGCAGTTTAGCTACATAATTAATGCTTTTTATTTGGAAAAGGGTCTGCTTTCTAAAGCTGAAAAAGAACTGACCTTCAAGAGAAGTGTTTCTGAGATGATTCAAAACATATTTTAATTTGTGTGTGTGTGACCACTGAACGAAGGAAATGTGTTTTATATTCAACACTAGCCACCACATTGTGGATGTTAAGGAAAGGACTGACCTGAGGGGTTCAGAACACCTCGATTCAGCTTCCACACATTAGGATACTTGACCCCAGAGATTATATCCCACAAATTTCCTGAAGCAGAAACTACACCCTGCAAGGTACCCTACCTCTGGGAACAGATCAGTATTTTGTAGATTTTATTCACTGGGTTCCTGTCTAATTTGTCACAGAGCTGGGTACAGCTCATGTACAAGCTCATGTACATGCAAATTACAAGGAGGGAAAGCAGGACTTTGTGGCAGAGCAGTTGCTGAATTTTACCTGCTGTGTTTGCTTCCATTCCCCTTCCACCCCAAAGATTTTACAGTGTGGTGAAAGCTGCCTCAAAAGGCAATAATTAGTTGAGATTTTCATATGATGAAGGCCCATCTTGAAATGTTGGAGTTTGGTGGGCAAAGTGAATCACTTTGCATGGACTAGGCCAAGCAATGCAGAATGCCAAACAGGTTGGAAAATCAAGTAGATAATATCTCTAATTGTATACTCAAAATTAGCAGGCATTTTGTACTTTAATCTCATTTGTTTGGAACAGACATTTATAAAAAGGATAGGATGATATAATCCCTTCAGCTTCAGGCTGTAAAAAAGAAGCACTCAGATGCTATAGGGTGGTGGGGAAAAGAACAGGAAAATAATAAGATTAGGATTTATCTATCCCAGATATCACCCCATGTAGGTAAATTTAACACTGGAAATACCTCCTGAAGAAATCTTTGCCTATGCCCAACTTTGCAAGCCAAAGGGGTGCTTGTGAGGAAGATCAAGCAGAAAAGCCCCACTGCTGTGTCAAATTGTGTTCATATTCCACTGCACAAGAGCAGATGAAACAAAGGCTTTGTAAAGTTATTTGTGAAAAGGGGGAAGGAGAGGGAGGAAAAAAGAGAATAAGCCGAGGGTACCAGAGATCATGGAAATAAGCTGCTGACCAGAAGAGACTAAAGGAAGAGATAAAAGTGCATGTCTGTACCAGTGAAAGCACCTGTATCTGGGGACACTTCACATCAGGTATATGCCATTGTGGCTTGCCTTTTGGTTACTGCACAGTCTCTTTCCCTTTGTTTCTTGGCATTTTTTCTCTTACATAGTCTGAATTTTGAGGAAAACTTTTTTTATTTTTCCCCTGAAAATTCCTTGTCATCTCCTAGTATGTGATGATAAGGCACCTGCACAAGGGATTGGTCCTGAGCAATGTGATTAGCTTTCATTCTCTCACTTCCTACTGGCTTTAAATGCTTATAGAGCCTGAAATACTCTTTTTAATTTTTGTGTGTCCTAACAAAGTTAAGCATAATAGCACAAGGGCAATCAAACAGGAGAGTCCAAGTACTTTGTAACTCTTTTATTTCTCAATAAACAGCTATTTAACTCATTTTTTAGTGGGTAGCACTGAAAGTTATTCATTTGGACTGGACTAAAATCTGCAAAATATTTCAGGGGGATGGATTTGACACTAACAGTCCTACAGATTGCCATAGAGCTGTCTGGACTTAAACAAACAACAGGGAAAAAAACTACTCTTAAACTTCTAGAATGCAGAAGAGCTCCAGAATCTCTTCTTTCAGTCAGAGATAGGAAGTGCCCTCAGCAGGTGCGTGGTTCTGACCTCAGTCAGAGGATCCTTGGCCTAGAGTCAAGCAGTTGCTGCACTCACTGAAACAGCCAAATGAACTATCTGCTTAGCCATGGATTAAAATTCATTTACAGATCCAAGACAACAAGACAATAATTTGCTGCTCCTACTTTGTTTTGCAGCAGATTCTCATTCAGAATAAACCTGCAGTTCAGCATCAGGTATTTTTACCCAGCAGTACCCACGGTGGCACTGTAAAATTGTAGCTCAAATAACTTCAACAAGTAGGATAAATAGATGCAGATTTAAAAAGAGAAAACTCATCCTGTTTTTAGTAGCATAGAGACCATATGAGAGCAGAGTACAAAGATAACTTCAGGAGTCCCGATGCAATCAGCAGGCATCATTATTTTGAGTGGTAACTTGTAACAAATAAAGTGTCATTTCCTCAGAGCCGAAGACCTCTACAGCACTGCCTTTACCACCACCAGCCTAACTCTTTTCTTCTCTAACAAACCACAGGCTTGATTGAAACGTTAGAGAGCAAATTGCTTAACGCCTTCTAGAGACCTCTAATATGTGAAGTACCCAGTGCATAAAAGAGAGAGCTTACTTCAAAAGCAAGCATAGCAAAACTGACCTGCTGTAGAAAAGAGCCTCTGCCTTGTTCCTGCTCACATGGGGCACTGTGCTTGGACTTCCTAACAAAACAATGTATGCTTTCAAGTCCATCACTTTCAAATCAATATGCAAGGCAGAAAAACTAATATAATCTTAATTAAGCAGTGCAAAGGTGACCATCTGGCTGCTTAGGAATTGCATTTGACCCAGGTAATAGCAATTGTTTTTCGTATTGGAGGCAAAAATTTAGGTGTGATATCCACATCTCTCCTTTTATCATGGATAATGAAAACAAACAATTTCAAGATGTAGTACAAAAGTCATGTTGATGGAAAACATGTATCTTTCCTGCTGTTTGTATATCCTATACATTATCAGCTTCTTTGCATTCCTCTCACCATGGCCAGTAATAATAGAATAGGAAAAAAAAAGCTTTTCTCAGTAGATCTGACCAAGTCAAAGATCTGGTATTCATGTCAATAAAGCTTAACTATTGCTTGTGATGATAATCCTGTATCATGCCACCCCTGAGATGGCTATAACTCATAGTGAATGAATAGATCATTATATAAAAGGTATGTTCCTGCTTTGATGTACAGCAATCTGACTGTATCTGTATGTGATGCAAAAGGCCCCTAAACAACAGTAGGGGTGGTCACAATAAATCATTTGAGTATAAATTTAGCACTCACTGAAGTAGCACTGCAATATTTCACAAACACATGTTCCAAGGGAAAGGGTTTGTTAATAAATACACCAATGATATAACTGACTTGGACACTCCCAGTGTGAGTTTAGTCAGAGTTAAGTGAAAGTTTATTCTGATTTTCTGGGTAGGAGGATGGCTTTTTCACTAGCAGTGGCTGGTCCATCCTTGTCACACGTATTCCAAAACTCCATACTCACTCACCCATATCACCAATACATAGGAAAAGAAAGGCAGAGTCATCTGGGAAAGTAAATTTAGGATGAGGAAGATATTCTGGACCTGCTGTGTGGCCTCACTCCTGAGGAAGGTTTGCCTAGGGAAGAGTCAGCCTTCCTAAAGGCAGATGAGCACTGATCTCTCACCAAGTTCAATTTGTCGAGAAGAGCTACAGTGTTTAAACTATTTTTGTGGGGTGTTTTTTCCCTTTTTTTTTTCCTCCAGGGTTACTCCAGTTTTCTGAGAATGAGGAGCATATGCAAGCTTAGCTGTAACACTTAGCAGAGAAGTCAGAGAAGTGGCAAATGCTTGAGAAGAGGCAGCTTTAATTTGTGACTCTTAATAAGTTTTCAGATTAGCCTTCCCTTCGAAAAATGGAATAACTTTTAAACTAAATACCATTATAAAATGTATTGACAATAACAGAAGTGAAAATTCCGTATATTTGACCTCTTACTATTTAAGGGAAGCTCATGTAAAAACAGACACTGCATGCATTCACTGCAACAGACACTAGTATTTTGTTTTGTACAGAATATAGAGGACAACAGTGTGCAGAAAGCCCAGTAAGCCACCATTTTCTGCATGGACAAAAGGCAATGACAATAAAGAAGTAAAGGGTGTAGAATTGCATGGAGGGGTCTGATGCTGAAGATCAAATTTCATCCTTACTATAAGGATGCTGAGATGAATAAAACCAGAAATTAATTCTTAGCCATCATATAAATCCTCAACACTATCCTATTTAATGATTTCATAAGTTCTCTGCACCTGAAAAATATATATTTTCTTTTAGTAACTATATACTTCGTTAATTTATCTTCCTAATAAATCAACACACATTGGGTATTTGCTTTTCAGGCTTGCTTTTCCTTAACACTGAGGATCGTACAGTTAACACTAAAGTATTAATTTGAAAAGCTGAGGAAGAGCATTACAAATAAACAAAACCTAAAATGAATTAAACTTCTGTTTTATTCCATGGAACAATAAAAAACAGTAGTACACATATTTAGAGTCATAAATGTACCAACAATCTTAATTGAACTAGTACTTTTAAGCATGTGACTGAATCAAGTAATGGACTGGAACAGAGCCTATAATCAGCAATGATGTATTCAGACTCACTTTGAAGATAAGCAGATGGATAAATTTAAACTCAGAAAAATAGATTTTTAGCCTAATAAATTTGCCTCCTGGAGTATCTTTTTTACTGTTTAGCATATGTTATTGTGGTGGGAGAGTCACACCTATGAATCTCAAAGTGCACTGGATCCTCTCTTCAGGAATAAGTTTTCTTCGGTGCATATTTATATCCTCCACAGCCTTGATGGAGAAACCCTCATTTATCTTTAAACAGAATGATATCAAACTCAACTCTTTCTTCAGATTAGAATGTATTAGGAATTGCTCAGAGGTATCAGTGCCCTAGATAACAGAGATATCAGACCTTTCCTTTTGTACTTGTCTCATCTAGCAGAGAAGTTATGACCTGTAAGCACCACAGTGACCAGGCTGCTGGGGCTGACTTCCCTAAGCTCCACTGTACAGCTACAGAGTTGTCTTCTCCTGAAGGCAACCTGGGGCAAGATTCTTATCTCAGGTGACCTGTCTCTTGGGACAATCCCTTTACTCACAGCTGCTGCACCTCACACCTACTCCTGAGGCACAGACTGTGCCATCTGTTTAGAGAGGAATTTTTTAAAATGGAAATCCCTCAGTGGCTAGAAAGCATGCTCTGGCTTCTCCCAAGCTTCAGACACCACCATCCAAACCAAACCAAAGCTGACTCTGTGAGTATTCTTTCACAAGATGTGGGAACATGAAGGCTTTACTTGTTGACCAGCAGGTGCCATGCTGGGATTGTACCACTGGTCTGCCTACACCAGTCTGCCACCTCCTCGCGAGCCAGAATCAGAAATGTCCAGGAAAAATGTTAGAACTGCACCACAAGGAAGTGGAACTGTCCTCCTGGAGGACTTAGGTTTTAAGAGTCAGTGACTCTTTCCCCAGTCAGGATAAAATACAACTGGCTTTTACTTACAGTTGAATCAGAAATGATATGTTAATATGAAGGTACTCAGAAAAGAGTGTTTCTAGTGTCATGACCGATTTCCAAGAAGCCAAAATTTTCAAGGCTATGTGAGCACAATGGCATGTTTCTCTTTCTGTTAATGTGTTCTTCCCTAAGAAACAATAACTTCCTACAGCAGCAATCAAGAACAAGGTGAATTTTACAATCCCCTAAACCAAACACATTTGAGAAGAATAGATTAGGGAATTTTGTTAGCTTTAATGCAAAAGATTGTGTTTCTGAAGTCTTTATCATTTTATTCCTGCAAGGGAATTAAGAAGATGACATGATTAGCAGGTTAGAAAAATATCTGTGGAAATGCCAGTCACTATAACTGTTTGATGAACATGATACTTATGGAATAGATAAGGAGCTTTATGATCTGGCACTTGAAAGATTTACAACTTGCAAACACTTTGGGGAGTACCATTGATTTAACTGGATCTTGAATGCTGGCACAACAAAGCAGTGCTGAAAACACTCAAAGTTCTGCTTGTGGATAGCCCAGTCATCTGATGCTGCTTGCTTTGGGCCCATGGTTAATTGTTAACATTTTGGGGACAAGCCAGTGACCCTGTGTTCTTTCTCAGGAATGTATGACCATTCACTAGCAACCAGTTTGTGCTGAATGCCCACTAGGCTGGAATATGTTGGTGTTTAAAGATGCATCCAGCTCAAACTTTTCTGTGTTGCTTTATGGAATATTCTCTCGTCCTGCTCTGGAGTGATGGATGCATTGAGCTGTGAGGAAAGTTTGTAAAAGGAGAAATTAAAGGCTTTTGATTATAATTTCTTATTAAGTTTAAGAAACTGCTTTAATGAAATCAACATGGAGCACTTTGGATGAAGCAAAATTGTGACTTTAACTTGAAATAACAACAGAAATATTTAAGAATAAATAAATTAGGACAGTGTAAAAATACGACTAAGACCAGTTCAACTAGTAATAGAACTGAAAAAGAAACATACTTATTGCAAGTTTAATTTATTTGTGGCTGGCAAGTTTTAATTAAAACAAATCCTATTTGCTGTGTATTTACCAATTTATCATACAAGGAACATAAAGTGGAATTATATTGGATGATTTATTTTGTGGCTGTTTCTCTCAGCTTCTATGTTCATGTCTAAATCATGAAGAGAAAATGAGACCACTAGCAAAATCCAAATAGTTTATTTGAAACAAAATGTGTAATTGTTCAGAAATAGACTATTGACTTTCACTGGGTTAAACAGCTCATGTACTGATTAGACTTGAAGCTATAATTGTTCTTGTCACCCAAACTCTTCTCAGTCAATATCTTTTTATCATATACATTTTTAATCACATATTAATAAACAAGAAGGTGTGCTTTATTGATGGCTGGATTAGTTTATTGACCAACTCAACAATTCTCTATATGGTTTCTGAACACAGAAACAAGGTCAATGTGTAAAGATGAGGAATAGTACATTCACCATCTTTAATATACTTCAATCTGGCAGTGTATTCCCTTTCTTACAAGTGCTGCAATCCATGTATTTTCTCCAATTCTTTTAGAAATTTTTTCATGTTTGAAACAATCTCTCTGTTCAAGCATGTTTTGGCTTTAGTTTCAGAACCTTTAGACTTCTAAGAGGTCCTCTAATTTACTATTTTTTTGTCATCTTCACAGTAAGCTGCATTATTTTTTAAACCTCTGGGAATTCAACTTTTCAGATACTTACAGATTCTTACCAAGTATTCTATGATTACTTCTATTTTGGAAAATACTGTTGGAAAATTTTCAGATTCTCCTAACTGATAACTTTCTTCATCCTTCTAATCAGTTCTTGTAAGTTTTCTCCTCTGTGAATTGTTATTGTGAGTATTCTCTTTGAGACCCAAATTTGAAATTATGGCCTCTAAAACAACTGTATTAAATTAATGATTGAAACAATAACAGAATGCAGTACTACCAGTGTGTATTCTTTTCCTGTTGGAAAAAGCTTGTGCAGATGAACCCCCATTCTACACCCTCTCTTTTATTTTTATTTTTTAATCATTGCTTTTATTTTTCAAATGAATGGCAAGTCTATAGAAATAGATTTTTTTATCAGGATTTCCATTTTTACAAAACACTGTTTTGCAACAGAAAAGTAATAAATTGAAAATACGTTGATGACTCTGCCTATCAGGCACTCCACTCACATGATCACCTAAACCCAAAAGTCATGTGGAAAAACAGCTGACTGCTAGCACACTTCTCCTCAGCCGGAAACAGAGACAAAGCATTTTCAGCCTGAAGTTTTTAGTCTCTAAACCCTTCCACAAGCTTTTCTCCTTAGGTATGAGGTCAATCACTGCAGTATCATGTACCAGTAGCTCTGATTTTACCAGGGGCTCATGCCTGAATAGTTTAGGTGATGAGATGTACGGGGAAGAGGTCTGGCTCGACTGTTTCTAAAATCACATGCAGAGGCACTGTTGCTTTGCTTTCTCCCTGAGCAGTTCTCCAGATGCCTCTCAAATAAGCTCTATTCCCCATTATGGATTACAGCTCATAGTACAGACAGGCTGTCTGAAGAAGTCTCTGTATTTCTTTTTTTCCCACCCAGAAACTGTTTGGTCTCCCAGAGTATATTGTTATCAGCTTTGGGTTTTTTTGCAAATAGATTAATTTATTATCTAACTACATTTCTGCTCCCTCTAGGTCCTTTTATGCTACTGATTGCATTTACATGTTTTTTTAGGAAAAGGTAAAATATCTCAGTACTATCCAGTAATGTTTTTCTGTGCCTTTGTCTCTGGGGTTTAAAAGATACATAAATTTTATCCTTTTTGTGAGTGCTACGCTATAATCCTCAGGCTGCCAGTCGAGGAAAACACTTAAGACTCAGATATACTGGAGCATAAAAATATAGCATAATGATGGAGAGAAAGCTGCTAGTGTAGTTACTAAATGCTAGCCAGTGACCTCCAGGCACTTCAGTTTTAAATGAGGAAGTTTGAGAAAGCAAGTGAAGAAGAGAGGATTCTTCACTCCACTAATACCTCAACATACTGTGAAAGGGGAGCTGGGACAAGAGCAGAGGGTCAGGCTGGGCTGCTCATTACCACAAGGTCTTCTCAAGAAACGAAAGGTGTTACAGAAACACATCAGAACCAAGAGCAGACCTAAACTCCTGTGGATGACTAAACTGGCAAATCCATTCATATTCACATGAGCATTAGCCCTGTGAAAGCACCCAGTGCACCAAGATATGTAGGTCATGCAAGGTAAAGCTTCCCAGAGGCACCCTTTAATTGGTCTAATTTTCTCTGCCAAACATCATCAAAGTTTCAGATGTTCAGGCCAGGTCTTGTCACTTTAGTATTTCATCACTTTTTGGATTACTGACTCCTAGCATAAATGTTCTCAAACATATTTGCACCCTGTATGTTTTTCTGCCTTTCACATGCACACTTCCTTCCCCCTAAGAGCCTTGATGGATTCTTAAAAAATAGAGAAAGGAGTGTGAACTACTATAAACCCCACGAGGTAAATGGTTGTCCAGCTACTTTTTAATTTCAAGGACAGACAGGAAATTTTGATAACCCTTTAGGAGCACAGTCCCCTCTACCTAATTTCTGGCCTTTTTAAGAAAGAAAACCCCAAAACACAAGAAACCCCAGCAACTATACAAGCCGTGGATATGACATGCTCCCTATGTTCATGTGTAGGAAGTATATGGAGTGAGGCAAGCAAAAGGATTTCTGGGAAAGTTGTTATTAAAGGGAAGGCAACTACTAGAGCCAATTTATGAAATGATTGAAATGAGTACTATGCACAATGAATAGGCTGATTTCCATGGTAGGAACACAGCGAACCATGCCAGCGTGGGCTGACTCACCACAAATAGGTGGGTTTGACTCTTGGCTCTGACACTGACTTATTGCACAGCCTCAGGCAAATCCCTAAACATTTGGTTTTAGTTCTCCATTTATATGATTTGGATAATACTTACATACCTGAAGGGGGTACTTTAAGATACAATATATTTAAGATACTACAAAGATTTTAAATGCTGTAACATAGCTAAGCCTCATTAACACCATCAGACTAAAATAAGCACTGGATGATTTAGGTAATGCCGTACATGTTCCTGGAACTGGGGAACTTCACTGAACAAAGAGCAAAATCTTCAAAGAGCCAGAGGAAAGGGAAGGTACAGCCTATTGTGAAGGTGAAGCACTTTGCAGGGGTGGGTGAATTTGTAGGGGAAGAAGAACAAGTTTGTTAACAGGCAAGAGTTCATCATTAATTATTGAAGTGGTTGGACAGTGCTGGAAAGCAGCACATGCTCAGGGCTGGGTGACAAAAACAAGAATCATAGCTTCAGTTACCCCCTGCATTGGAGCTAAAGAGGACTTTGCCAAGGAGAGACCTGATGGTTTATTTCCCATATAATGTGAAAACACAAATGTCAAAAGAAATCCTCTCCATTCAGACCTTCCTCTCCCGTCAGGAAGGGGAGAGGGCTTTCTCCAAAACAGCACAAGATGCTCTGAGAGTTCCCCAGGACTGAATCATGCAAAAGGATGACACTTATCCTGCTGAACTTTTCAGCAGAGGAGAAGTCCTGGCATGGTGGATGAGAAATTGGTTGGAAATCCCTCTGGATGAAAAGGGCTCAGTAAAGTCATCAGGAAGAGAGCCCATCCTATGGTGACTGCAGTAAGGACAAAGTTGGAGCCCCCGGACCTCTGCTGGAAACTATGGGCCTGCCATCAATGTCCTGAAATCCTTAATCACAGAATGAGATTACTTTGTGTTGGGAAAGACCCTAAAGAACATCTAGTTCCAACCTCCCTGCTAGACCAGGTTGCTCAGAGCTCTATCCAGCCTGGCCTTAGCACACTTCCAGGCCGGGACAACCTGTTCCAGTGCCTCACTTGCCTTCACAATAAAGAACTTCTTTCCAATATCTAATTTAACCCTACTCTCTTTCAGTTAAAAGCCATTCCCCTTTGTCCTATCTCTCCACATGCCCTTGCAAAAAACATCCCTCTCCAGCTGTCCTGGTCCTGTAGCTCTCTTTATGACAGCTGGAAGGTGCTGTAAAGTCTCCCTGGAGCCTTCTCTTTTCCAGGCTCAAAAACCTGATCTCTTTCAGCCTGTCTTCATCTTCAGCCCCACTTACAGGAGAAGGAATGCATTTTTGGGCTCACCTAGAGAGAGGCAAATCCCACACACAGAATATCAGATAAGATAAAACAGCAACATTAACACTTCTGAGGTTTCCTCCCCCCACCTTTTTTTTTTCCCTTCTCTAAAGTTTTTTTCCACACTTAAAGGCCTTAGTGAAAAAGACTACATTCTTAAAAAAAGGGTGAAGAGAAATCCTGGAAGCATAGAGAGTGGTATAACAGGATATGAAATCAGTTTAGCTGCTCTAGAAGTAGGAGAGAGATGTTGGAAGTGAACAAGGAAGAGGAGGAGAAGCTGAAGTGGAGGCCTTGGAGTGAGTGAGATGCAGTCAGAGGCAGGAAAAAGAGAGGTCTCTCTTGGTCAGTGGTAGGGAGCAGGTGAAACTTCAGCAGTCAGGTTTCAAGTATTAAAAATGATAATTGTGACAATTAGTGGCAAGATTTATTCTTTTCATTAAATACATTTGTATTAAGCCTGAGAAAATGAGGGTGCAGTGATTTGAACAGGACCTCCAACTTTTGGGGATAACCCTTAGTCTTTCTTACTGGTCTGACTGGAAAGGACTAGCAGCCTGTCTCCAGACCAGTTCTACTACCATCGCCCACTCCTGCTTGAAAAATGTTACCCTGTCATGCAGCTTTTATTGCCCAGGTGAGTCCCAGAGAAAGGAGTCCTGACTGTCACCTCCGAGACTGCCCAGCAATGTGAACCAGAGGGTGGTAGGTGGAGAAATCAGGGAGATTTTCTTCCAAAGAGCACTTCTGCTCCAAAAGAGAGTGCTCTGACAGGCACAGTCAAACTGTGGTATGTATGATAAGGTAGGCTGGACTTGTCCTGCATCCCCCAGTGACACCAAGGCCATTTTTAAGTTGCTAACACAGAGTGCTCCACAACTCCTTGGTAGATGTCACTGAATTGGGTGGTTTGGGGTTTCCACTCACTACAATTATTTTTATGTCTTATTTACCACTTGTGACAACCCCAAAGATGGAACTGGACCTAGAACACACTTTGATAGACACTGCCACACTGCTAGCTATAAAACTATTGCCCATACCAGAAAAATAAAGTATTTTCACCTTGTAAACAGATAAGTTCTTTATAGATACACATCAATTGAGAGACACAAAATCAAATTCATATTAAACTAGCAAAGATGATCCAGTTTTACTATGTCTACAGACCGCAGAACAATTTTCTTCTGAGAAAAGTTGAATAAATCACAGAGCTTTCTTAAGGAGACTTTTCTCTTTGTCTTCAGAAAGTCCTTAAAGTGACATCTGTCCCTGCACTGTCACCTCCTTTAAAACTAACAAATGCATGACAGATAGTACAAGATTTATAAATTAAAGAAACCCACCCCTTTTAAGTAATATTCTTTAAATCTCAGTTTCTGACAGTCCTCCTATTTGCTCAGTAACTGTAATAGGCGTATTTTTCAGAAAATAGTGAATAAAAACTGACAAGCTATCGGGGGAATCTGAATGCATAATTGATAGGGGCATAAATTAATATGATTAGGCCTTTATTGGGTGCCACTGCTGCCAAACCTACAAAAGGGGCATGGAATAAAACATGGCTATGTTCTCAGGGCTGATAGACATCAATATGTAATGCATATTATCTCAAACCTTCTCATGTAGCCTGCTTATGACAGCACTCAACCTAATTGAAATTTTTATCTTTCTGTTGCATACAGACAGTTTTGACTAGCTGTTTCCAGGGAAAAGAGAGAAATCCAAATGACCCAAACCAAGATTTCTCTGTAGAGGTATACACCCTCCTTGCAAATCACTTTAAAATGGCTTTTTGCTTTCTGGTTTTATAGAGCCATCCTCAGAAAGCTGCATTGGAGACAACTCGGGATTTGGTTTGCCTCTCTTCCTTTTAATTAAGCTTAGCAGTGCATTTTCCTAAAAGAAAGAAAAGAATCAAAAGATTTCTTTGTAAAAATCAATATATTGTATGCTTACATCCTCTGAGGCCACATTTTGCTGCAATTCTTCACATATACACCTTAGGAAACAATCACTTTCCTATTTATTAAAGAATTTTAAACTCTACCTCCAGGTCTGTGAGGAAACAGTTAAAAATTAGGAGTGATTTATTGAGCTGACATCCTCAGTCCCTCAAAAATATTCATCAGGTGATACAGTTCAATTAAGAGAATTTGAAATGATATTTCAAGTTTTTCTTTACTTTTTCAGCTCTCTTTATGAATTCACACACTCTGAAATGAAAAGCCATGGCAAAACAGTGATAGCTATCAGTTCTAAAATGTTTCAAATATTTTTTTGTAAATGAGAATGTAATCAATGTCCACTTTTCATGGAGGATTTATTCTTCGACAAGTCAAAGTTGATTAAAAAGTTTTCCATTTAATGTTTATCTCTTCATGGCAAAGTTCTGTACTGAATGAGTGTTCCTGAGAATTTGTGCTTCTGTTACTAAATATTTTTATTACAATAGTGCTGGATGTTGTACAAATAAGATAATGAATCAGTTTCTGCTCTGTTGTTTACAGTCTAGAACAGGATTATTCCTAGAGTAACACACATTTAATCTGTAAAGATAAAAATAAAACAACGAGGGGCAGAAATGGATCCAAAAACTTATTGTGGCTTTACTGAAAACTAACTTCCTAAAACATGGGGAATAAATCTAATCTTTCTTTATGAAATACGTTTAAAAGCCCATGCATCGACATTGATAAATAAAAATCATGTTATTAGTTATTTTCATACCATGACATGAAGACAAAGGTAGCAAGCTAAAATATCACTTTTTTTGCGTTAATGGACAATCTTTTACTCTTCTGCCTCATCACTCCAGTATCACAAGCAGTAGGGCATCCATAAATATAAACAGGCCATGCAATTTGTAGCTTGAAGAATGACACATTGTGTTCTGAAAGATCCATTTTGTTATAGCTGTTATTTCAAGTAATTTATTTATTTTAGAGGCTATAGGGAAGACCCACTTTCATTTTACATCTGCCTTTGCTAGTTGCAAGTTCAAGATAGGAAACAGACCTGCTATGATTTTCTTTTCTCTTATGTATGGCAGACAGGTCAGGGCAGTTGATGGACAACAGGAACTCATGAATTTTCCCTCAAGTTCCCTGGAGAAACTCCAGACTTTATTTTACCTTAATGTGAATTTGTCATACAAGTAAGTTTTAATTAAATACGTGTTGGGAGCCTACTGCTGCATGGCTTCAGTGCTGCTTGTTCCTCTGTGGGGCTCTATTGAAAAGCGATCTCACTCTCCTTTTCCAGAAACAAGGCTGATAACCATATCACTAGAACATACACTATGCATGCACTGCAGCTTTGTGTGGATTGTCAGGTGCACAGGGGTGACATGAGGGTATGGGGATTTAAAGGCTGGTCTCTAAAATAAAGGATTACAGATATAGCTTTAAGTTAAATTGCTATTTCTAATCCAACCATAAGGTACATTTAGACATCCCTATTCACAATGCAGCTTCAAAACTGGAAGTGCAAGATCAAGTCCATTAATAAAATTAGCACTGGCAAATGGGAGAAATATGAAGGTTTGCCAGTAGCCTGTGGAGCACAGAGGTAGGATCCTGCAGACTGACTTGGGTGTTTCTCTGGTTTTGAATGCAGGTTTGGTTACAGAAGCTATAGGATCAAGATGTTGCCAACCAGAGCACCAATACCCAAACCATCTCTCTCAGACACCTGTGAGCCATCCAGGGCTCCTAAGGAAATGTGATGGTGTAGGGCTTGCTGCTTGCTTTGCATAGAACAGTGCAGACTTTGAAGTTTTCACAGTTTTGGAAAGCTGTGAAGAACAATTGAAGGTTTTTTCAATAGAGCAAATTCACATGTTTAATCATGAGAAAATCAGCACAGGTCATGGCATATTTTTGGTGACTCTCTGTGAACCAGGCATTTTTGGCTGTCCTGAATACTTCAGTATATACTTGGCCAAACTAAGTGTGTGATGGAGGGTGTAGTAGATGGCATCCACTTGCACCAACTGCCTCACACGGGCATGATCCATAACACAAATCCAGATTATTACAAAGGCCTTGAAACCTGTCAATGACCACATGCCCAAGAATCATAATAAATACGGGACAGAAGAAGAGAGAAACAACCATCATTTTCATGGGTATGAAAGCACAGGACCACACAGAAAATAAAAAACATCTGCAGTGCTATTATAATGAATCACAGGTATTAATTAGCTCACAGAAGCCTTGTACAGCAGGGATGGGCTGCTACCCCTTTGTGCAGAGGGGAGAACTAAGACTCAGGAAACAAGATAGACATTTCCAGAGAGGTGAATGGCACCTGAGGCCTCCAAGCCTCTTTGTAGTTTTGAGGTCTGTTCCTCCCCCACAAAGTATTTTGCCTGAGGTCAAAAAGGGCTTCTAAACAGAGGCTGTAGAAGTTCCAGTCCTAAACCTCCACTGAACTACCCTGGAGGATATTGGCAGAAATATACTGTTCTTACTGCAAGCCAGTGAAAGCCCAAATTTTCCAAATAACCATGGCTAGAACTTGCCCAGAATTAGCAAAATAAAACACATGTAAAGTTTTAATACCCTCTCCTCTCACTGCAAAGCCATTTGAGGAATTTCATCATTGTGACATTTTCAAATGACCAAATTGAAATACTTTACATGTTAGTAAAATGCATTGTACCAACTGTGTTTTAACAAAGATCATTTATCACCACTGGAAAGTTGCTGAGTAAATCCTTTTGACTTTGTGTTATCCCATTCATCCTTGTTTCAAACAATGTAATTCTAACATTGTATTGATATTCTTTTAGATTTCCTTTCCTTATTTTCAATTTAAAAACTAGTTTCTAAACACATTTGATGCAGCTAAGTTTTATATTTGTCTCCTTATGGAAGTATGCAGAAGATGTGCTCAGCTATATTGATCTCTGAGGAAATGTGGATGAGGTAGATAATGTGAAACCTTTTTGTCATTACTACCAGTTATATAGGTTCTGGAAACTTTCTGTGTTTGGTTGACTAGATAAGTGGATGTACTCACATTTATTTGATTGGAAAAGTATGGGGACTAAACTGTGTCTCCCCGGTTTCTGTATGGAATTGATCTTTTGTGTATTAACACTTTTCTGTCACAGTAAAGGAATTGCTGATTAGGAGAGCAGGAGCACCCCTTTCTTTCTGCTGCAGTCTTTAGAGACTAGACTTAAAGAAAAGGGAAGGAGAATAAACAAGTTAGGGAAGGAAAAGAAACAAGCTAGGGAAGGGATGACAAAAGGGCGCAGTGCAAAGTGCAAAGCATTTTCACCACTAACATTCAGAAAATGAAGGAGAAAGAAATTTCTCTCTTGAGTGTATCAGCTCCTTGCATCCCTCACACCTATGACAGGCCTATCCTTACTCCCCCTCATCTGGAGTTGCTGCAGGTGGCAGGTACTTGCTCAGTTCTGGCTCAGTTGCAGGAGCCAAGGCTGGCAGTCAGCTTTACCCTGATAGCTGGGGCACCAGGTAGAAGGTTATCGATGTTTACATGCAAGCTCCATGACTTGATGTACAGGAGTTTGTCTAAAAGGTGAGCAGGTATCAACTGAATCACACAATCACAGAATAAGCTGAGCTGAGGCAGGGGATCCACAAGGATCATTGAGTCCAACTTCTTGCCTGCACAGGACATGCCAGGAACCACACTATGTGCCTGAGAGCATTGTCCAAACACTCCTTGAACAATCTTGATGCTGTGACCACTTCCCCAAGGAGCCCATTCCTGTGCTCAGCCACTCTCTGGGTGAAGAATCTTTTCCAAATGTCTAACTTATGAGATATTTTCTACTGGGAAACTCTCAAGTAATTGATTCCCCCCCAATTCTAATTCCTCTGACTGTTCAGCTTGCCTCAACACATCCCCCAACTTTCTCTGAATTTCCAGATTGTGTTCTGTACCTGCTCTACAGCAGACACCAAGACGCACACAAATTGCTGCAAACAAGTCCAGGCCATGAAATCTTAGTTCTGGATCCAGACAAAACTTTCCTTTGTGATAAAGAGATCTTCCAGCCCTCTTGCATCACTTACTCCCTCCCCCATATAGGTTACTGCCTTCTTATCTGGACTGATTTAACTCTCTTCTCTGTGGAAACAACAATTAACCAAAAAAAAGGCATTTTTGGGAAAACGCATCTTTTTTTTGACCTGGTTTTACAATGTGAGCACAAACTCCAGTTGGACAGTAAGACAGAGAGACTTTTTGGCAAGGAGGAAAGCAATTTGGAACAGGGATAATTTAAATTGTCATTGCTGTTATAGTGCAGATAATTCACAATATCAGGTTAGGTGCCGGCACCCAGAGTGCAGAGGTGAGTAGCAAAAAGACTCTGGTGCTGTTTTCACAATTTGATGGGTCTCAGGACCAGGACTAACCAGGATCAGATGGTCAGAGACAGCCTCCCTGTAGAGAGCAGGCAAAAGCTAAGTCTCTCACACTCTGTTCACTGACCTGAGACCCATCATTACTGAGCCCTCACAGCTCATGTGAATGTGCTGATATGGACCTGATATGCTGGGCTTTGGCTTGATGCCCCTTGAGCCAGAATCTCCTTCCCCTCCTCTGCACCCCAACATGCATTTTTTACAACTCCTCTTTTTTTTCTGAGATCTTCAATCCAGTGAGCTGGTATCATGTAGTTTATCATGCCTTTGTTTTTATGCCAGCCTATCCTGTTTATTAAAATACAAATCCATTAGCCAGTCTCCTTTGTAAGTTGGTTGCTGATTCAACCAGCAATACAATTCTTGGTAACAGTGGTAATTGGCATAAAGCTTGTCTAATCACAATAAATCCTGCACACACCAAGGTCTCTGTCCTGCCCTTGGTGACCCTCATACGCATTTCAGCTTTTCATAACTACCACTTTTTTGATCCAGTCTTAATCAAAATTAAACAAATCTCTGCCATGGTTGTTACAACTGACAAATAGAAGCACACAAGAACTCAGGAAAAGCTAAAAGTGACCGACCTTTGCAAATGGGCACATTGTAGACAAAAGACACAGATCAGAAAACCTGGAATGGAGCCTCTTTCTTTAATTAGCTGTACCATTTTATGTTGTCCAAGATTCTGGCCTGCTTCTTAAAAAATGTTTTGGGTGTGTCAAAAATTAGGGTGTATAAATTTCAGCTGCCCCTATGACACTTTAACTTGAATGACCAGTACTTATTCAGTCAACTACAATAGGTCTCAATGTCCTTGGCAGGATTACAGAGGTAATAATTTCTAACATGGGTGAGCAGCTCTTGAACAATTTCTCCAATGTATTAAGCATGAACAAGCTTTCCTTCAACATCAGGTGAGCATGTCTTCTCCTCACATTTATTTTTCTTCACCACACAAATTTATTGTGGCCATTACATGGGGCAAAAACTTCCATTCCTATAAATGTTTATCTTCTCCCTCCCTTTTATGGGAATACCACAAACTGATTGAGTGATTTTGTTTCAAATATCTGCCTTGTTTTATTTATTTATACAATCAAAGACAACATTCACTATTGTTATATTGCTAAGGCTTCTTCATTGTTTGCAAAGGAACTTGCGGGCAAAGATGAAAACACGCTTTGAAAAATACTTTGTTAAAAGCTTTTCTTGTAGCTTCTTACTGACAAGAAATCTCATTTGCTTAAAGGGAGTTTATTGCATCAAAACATTTTTAAGTTTAGATTTAAAAAAAGGTAGTAAAATACTGTTGACTTATTCTGTCTTTTAAAATGTTTTCGGGGCCTTGATGTATCTTCTACTGACAGCTGGACATGAAGGACTTCAAATAGATGAAATAAGACTAAGAAAATTTTCTACATAAGAATGATTGATATAACAACATGACTGGTACATATTATCTCTATTATCTCAAATTGCGTATCTTAGGGTCTGCTTTTGCAGAAAGAATTACTATCATGGAGGGCTCAAAAAAATATTCAAACACTTCAATAGC